>JAJIBD010026021.1:0-183565 GCA_021461705.1 Cryptotis parvus | reverse complement strand
GGCTGGTGTGGCCATATTAGTATCAGATAATATAGACTTCAGGCTTAAAAAGGTTAGAAGGGACAACGAAGGCCACTTCTTATTAATTAAGGGGTATGTACACCAGGAAGAAATTACACTACTAAACATATATGCACCCAATGAGGGGTCAGCAAAATACATAAAACAACTGCTAAGAGACCTCAAAGAAGACATTAACAGTAGCACAATAATAGTTGGAGACTTCAACACTGCTCTATCAACGATGGATAGATCAACAAGACTGAAACTCACCAAGGAAATATTGGACCTGAAGGAAGAAATGGAAGAAAGAGAGCTAGTGGATATATACAGGGCTTTTCATGCCAAAAAAAGCTGAATACACATTTTCTCTAGTGCACATGGAACATTCTCCAAGATAGACCACATGCTGAGCCACAAAGCATACCTCAATAAAATTAAAAGATAGAAATTGTGTCAGCTATCTTTTCAGACCGTGATGCACTGAAAATGGAAGTTAACCGTACACAGAAACAGGGAGTCAAACCAAACACCTGGAAACTGAACAGCTCACTGCTGAACAACAAATGGGTCATAGAAGAAATCAAACAGGAAATCCAAAGATTTCTGGAAATAAATGAAAATGAAGATACCAATTATAAGAACTTGTGGGACACGGCAAAAGCCGTGTTAAGAGGGAAGTTTATAGCTCTGCAAGCATTCATCAGGAAACAAGAAAGGGCCCACATAAATAACCTGACTACACAGCTGAAGACATTAGAAAAAGACCAACAAAAGGAGCCCAACCCAGGCAGAAAAAAAGGAAATAATAAAACTTAGAGAGGAAATCAATGAGTTGGAAACCAAAAAAACAATCCAAAAGATTAATGAAACCAAGAGCTGGTTTTTTGAAAAAATAAACAAGATTGACAAACCATTGGCAAGACTTGTAAGGACAGGGAAAGAGAGAAACCCAAATAAACAGAATCAGAAATAAAAAGGGTGACATCACAACAGAAACCACAGAAATCCAAAAGATCATCAGAGATTACTTTGAGAGCCTGTATGCCGTGAAACATGAGAATCTAGAAGAAATGGATCAATTCCTGAAGTCCTATAACCTCCACGGCTGAAACAAGAAGACCTCCAATACCTGAATAAACCCATCACTATCGAGGAAATAGAAACAGTAATTAAAAGTCTGCCCAAACACAAAAGCCCAGGTCCAGACGGATTCCCTAGTGAACTCTACCAAACCTTTAGGGAGGACCTACTGCCAGTCCTTTTCAAGCTCTTCCAGGAAATAGAAGAAACAGAAACACTACCAAACAGCTTCTACGAGGCACATATCACCCTGATACCCAAAGCAGGGAGAGACAACACAAAGAAAGAAAACTACAGACCAATATCCCTGATGAACACGGATGCTAAGATCTTCAACAAAATACTAGCAAACAGAATCCAAAGACTCATCAAGAAGATTATACATCATGACCAAGTTGGATTCATCCCGGGAATGCAAGGATGGTTCAACATTCGCAAGTCAATCAACATAATACATCATATCAATAAAAAGAAAAAATAAAAACCATATGATCCTTTCAATAGACGCAGAAAAAAGCATTTGACAAGATCCAGCACCCGTTCATGATTAAAACGCTCCAGAAAATGGGAATTGAAGGGACTTTCCTCAAGATAGTTACAGCCATCTACCAAAAGCCCACAGCAAGCATCATTCTAAATGGGGGAAAAGTTGAAAGCCTTCCCCTGAGATCAGGGACAAGACAAGGTTGCCCACTCTCACCTCTTTTATTCAATATAGTACTGGAAGTACTTGCCATAGCAATCAGAGAAGAAAAAGGACATCAAGGGCATCCAGATAGGCAAGGAAGAAGTCAAGCTATCACTATTTGCAGATGACATGATATTATACCTAGAGAACCCTAAACTCTCTACCAAAAAACTCCTAGAAACAATAGACGCATATAGTAGAGTGGCAGGATACAAAATCAACACCCAAAAGTCAGTGGCTTTCCTATATACAAATAACGAAAGAGAAGAAAGGGATATTAAGGAAACTATTCCATTCACAATTGTGCCACAGAAAATCAAATACCTAGGAATCAACTTACCCAAGTATGTAAAGGACCTGTACAAAGAAAACTACAAGACACTGCTCCAAGAGATAAAAGAGGACACAAGGAAATGGAAACACATTCCCTGTTCATGGATGGGGAGAATCAACATTGTCAAAATGGTAATACTCCCTAGAGCTCTGTACAGATTCAATGCAGTCCCTATAAGGATACCGATGACATTCTTCAAAGAAATTGACCAAACGCTCCTGAAATTTGTATGGAACAATAAACCCCCCAAGAATAGCTAAAGCAATCCTCGGGAAAAAGAAGATGGGAGGCATCACCTTTCCCAACTTCAAACTGTACTACAAGGCAGTAGTCATTAAAACAGCATGGTATTGGAATAAAAACAGACCTGTGGACCTATGGAATAGAATTGAGTATCCTGACACCCAACCTCAAACACATGATCATTTAATCTTTGATAAAGGTACAATGAGTCTAAAATGGAGTAAGGAAAGCCTCTTCAACAAGTGGTGTTGGGAAAACTGGGCAGCAACATGTAAAAAAATGAATTTGGACCTGTGTCTAACACCATGCACAAAAATCAGATCAAAATGGACTAAAGATCTCAATATCAGACTTGAATCCATAAAGTACATTGAAGAAAATATAGGAAAAACCCTCCACGACATTGAAGCTAAAGGCATCTTCAAAGGTGAAACATCACTAACAAAGCAACTAGAAGAAAACATAAACATATGGGACTACATGAAACTAAAAAGCTTCTGCACCTCAAAAGAAACAGTGACTAAGATACAAAGACAGTCCACAGAATGGGAAAGAATATTCACCCAATACCCATCTGATAAGGGGTTAATATCCAGGATATATCAGGCACTGGTAGAACTTTACAAAGAAGAAAAAAACAACCCCATCAAAAAATGGGGAGAAGAAATGAACAGAAACTTCAGCAAGGGAAGAAATTCGAATGGCCAAAAAACATATGAAAAAATGCTCATCATCACTAATCATCAGAGAGATGCAAATCAAAACAACAATGAGATACCACTTTACACCACAGAGACTGGCACATATTCAAAAGAGCAAGAACAACAAGTGCTGGCGTGGATGTGGGGAAAAAGGGGACACTCATCCATTGTTGGTGGGAATGCCGGCTGGTACAGCCTTTCTGGAAAACAATATGGACTTTCCTCCAAAGACTAGAAATTGAACTCCCATTTGACCCAGCCATACCACTCCTGGGAATCTACTCTGGGAAACCAAAAATACGCATGCGGAAACACCATCCCTACTTTTATGTTCATAGCAGCATTATTCACAATAGCCAGAATCTGGAAGCAACCAGAGTGCCCTAGAATCGATGACTGGATAAAGAAGCTTTGGTACATCTACACAATGGAATACTATGCAGCTGTTAGGAAAAATGAAGTTATACAATTTGCCTATAAATGGATGGACATGGAGAAGATTATGTTGAGCGAAATTAGCCAGAAGGAGAGAGACAGATACAGAATGACTGCATTTATTTGCATGGCATAAATATATATGTACATATTATGATACCAATATCCAAGGTCAAGTGAAACATATATCAGGAGGTCTTGTCAAAGGTGGAAATTATCACAAAAGTGTGGGAGTCAGAGCCTAGGTAAGACAGAAAATGGAACAGAGTGCTAATAATAGTCGAGGGTACTAATGCCAACCTAGAACTGAGCATTAAATAGAGGCAAAAGGATACACATGACAACCTTTTTAATGTATGTTCTGTAATCCATAGTCTGGAAGGGAAGGAAAAGAGAAAGAGAGAGAAAGGGAAAGAAATAAAGAACCTGCCATGGAGCAGGGCTGGGGAAGGGGGAGGGAACCGGGGATGTTGGTGGTGGGAGATGGGCACTGGTGGAGGGACGGGTGCTGAAACACTGTATGACCAAAACCCAAACATGAACTTTTTAATTGTATATCTTTTATTTGTATATCTCACGGTGGTATAATAAAATACTTAAAAAAAAAATAAAATACCTTTTTGTGATTTATTACTACTCATATTTAATTTGCGTACCCGATTTTATATACCTCTGTACCCAGGCTGCATAAAAATTTCTTATTTGAAAAGGAGTCACGAGTGAATAAAGTTTAAGAAGTCTTGCCTTAGACTGAGCTCCAGAAGCTAAAGACAGTGTGTTATATCAGACAGTGCAGTGGTTGGTTTAATGTGGTTGTCCACGACTTCTACTTGAATCTCTTCAATAGCCACGTCCACCTGCCCACATACCAAATTCCACAGGATGTGTATATCATTTCCAATGTTCTCCCTTCCCGAATCCAACACGCCATTTCGTTTGATTAAAGAAGCATTGCCAAGGTGCTGTAGCACCTGGCTCAGACAAGGTTAGACCTGAACACCTGAAGAATCTACCACCAGTGCTTGTCAATACACTGGCTCAGCTCTTCACACACTACCTATCTTAATGCAAGGTTAAAACTCAGTACATCAAGATCCTCTGTGAGCTGTATTATGCATTCACTATCAGGATCTCACTATTCTATAAGGAAGTGATCATCAACGCAAAGAGAGGGATTTGACAGGGAGATACCATTTCACCAAAATGCTTCAGTGCCACCCTTGAGAACATCATGCGATGACTGGAATGGGAAGGAATGGGAGTGAAGATAGACAGTTAGCAACTACACCACCTCCGCTTAGCTGATGACATTGTTCTAATAACACCAACTATCAGCCAAGCGGCATGAATGCTGGCTGACTTTGACCTTGAATGTGGAAAGGTTGGACTGCAGGTGAATTTCAAGAAGACAATGTTCATGAGAAATGAACTAGATCCTGAATAGTCCATTTGCTCTCAACGGAATGAACATCTCTGAATGCAGCAGTTATGTGTGCCTAGGTTGAGAACTCAACATGACGAATGACCTGAACAACGGAGGAGGAAGAGAGCAGTGTGGAACGCCTTCAAGAGCATCGAAGAAGTGGTAAAGAAGTCGAAGAACCTCTGGCTCTGGGCACAGCTTTTCGACTCTACCATTCTTCCTGCACTAACATACGCCTCAGATCCCTGGGCCCCTACGAAAACAGGTCGAGAAGGCTATTCGGGTAGCCCAAAGAGGAATCGAAAAGAGTCATGCTTGGAGTATCACACTTCACTCAAGTGAGAGAGGAATCCAAGGTTCCGACCTCCATCAACGATCAAGAATCAAAATGTTGTCTCATTTGCCAAGATGATGAAAATCAGAAGGGCAGTACACGTAATGTGATTTAGGAATGAATGCTGGGCTAGAGCTGCTACTGACTGGATTCTACAGGACGTGAAAAGAACGCGTGGCCGCCCACCTATGAGATGGTCAGACTTCTTCGTCAAAAACCTGAATGAACAGTTTGAAGCTCTTTGTGTTCCTGGAGCAAGCAGATGCTACTGGGCTACACTTGCAAGTGACAGGGATAAATGGAGACTTTACTGGTGCCTGCTCGAGCAAATCAATGAACAACGGGAAGATGTGATAAGTGACTGAAGGGTGCACCAGAGAAAGAAGAGAAGACAGGAGAGAGGTAATCAATGCGGAACACAGATGCCTCTATTAAGGTCCTCAAATGTTACCCATGAGAATATAAGACAAATTTATTCCATTTATTTTTGATTTTTAGATCACACCTGCAGTGCTCAGGACTTACTCCTGGCTCTGTGTTTAGGGACCACTCTTGGAGGGGCTGGAGGACCATATATGGTGCAGGGGACTGAACCCATTGAGGCTGCATGCAGGGCAAACACCCTACCTGCTGTGCTATCGTTCCAGCCCCAGAACAGGTGTATATGAAAAAGGGAATAGAAAGTCATGGAAGTGTCCAATCTTAAGAAATGTCTTTCAGTTAAAACAACAACAACAATACACTATCAAGTTATCACTTGATTATCAACTCAAGTTAATAACTTGAGTTATAACCTGATTATAACTTGTTAATAATTAATCAAGTTACAACTTGATTAATAACTCAAGTTATTCATCGATTTGCTTGAGCGGGCACCAGTAGCATTTCCATTTGACCCTATCACGTGCCAGTGTAGCCCAATGGCATCTGCTTGCTTCAGAGAGCCTCAAACCCTTTGTTCAGGGTCTTGACGAAGAAGTCTGACCATCTTGTAGGTGGGCGACCACGTGAACTTTTGACATCCCATGGGATGTATAACCACTCAGGTTATACAACTCTTAAACTTGCAAGACACTAAGAACTCTACATTGCCGTGACAGACTAGGAGCAAACTGGAGTCCCTACCTGAACAAAGTCACCATTTTAACTCTCACAGCTCTCCCACTCTTTAGAGAATCTCTCAACCCCTCCCTGCCTCATCCTGCAAGAGAACCAGTAATCTCTTTGGGATTATCTTTCTCTGGGCTTTCCCACTGTTTCTGGCAGCTCCCCAAGTCCGGTCACTGAGGTGACAGCATGCCTGTAGGGGATAGATAACCCTCCCGTATGACGCAATACACAGGCACACACAGCCCTTGCCCGTTCACTGGTGCACATTCTGCGACCTTCTAGCTGGCCTGCTGGATTTCATCTGTCTCTGGCTCCTATCCATCTCCAGGCAAAAGCCCATTCAAACTAGGGAGGGGGATCAGAGTGGGAGGCACCAGCAGGTCTTAAGGTTATGGCTGGCAGAGAAGACCAGTACAGTGCTGGCTCCATTCACTGAGGACCTCTTGGGCTTGAAATGCCAGCCCTCTCCTGCAAGTGGAGGCTGGGACCCGACCCAGGCTTTCAGGGAGGTAGGGCTCAGACTAGGGGTGCATGGGGAAGTGCAGAGGCTGAACTAGAGAGCACAGCAACCCACCCGGCTCCCCTTGGGCACCCTGGTCTCCAGCTGTAGACATCTGGAGCAAGTGTGCCTTAAGCAATTGGGAGGAAATCCTTCCGGCCTCCCGAGTGCCTCCTTGACGCCACCTGGACTGTACCTTCCGTCCAGGGTACTTCGACTGTTCGTTGGGGGCTGCGTCTCTGGCCAACCTGTACCCACGAGGTGAGGCAAAGGATGATTTACCCAACGTTCCAAGCCTTCCCGGACTTGGGGGAGTGGCATGGCAGAGCTCACAGCTCCACTGCAGGAGAGTTCCCGAGCCTTTCCCCTTTCCGTCCCCTCCCTACCTACTCTAGCAAGCCAGCAGTAGGGGAAGGACTGCCACTCCGGAGTGCGGTCCCCATTGCTTCCCCTTAGGGTTGCTGAAGTCGTATCCCTTTCTCCATTTCCTATGCTTAGTCCCAAATGACATTTTCTTTTACTTAATCGGCTCGGCTGACCCTCCAAACCTATTCCTTACCTGGGCTTCTAAGAAAAATTCTCTGCAGCACATTGAAACTCCAATCCCCTCTCTCCCCTAGTCCCCAACCTCAAGAAGGGGACCGCTCACATCCCGGTACTAGGCTTCGGTAGCAGTAAAGGGCCCTGGAGGGGTTCCCTTCTTTCAGGGGCCCAGGGCGCTTTCTCCATACCTCCACACATCCCGTACCTCCCAGCTCCTGACCCGGAGAACGAACACCGACCGGGCGCGGTCCCTTTAAGAGAAGGCCACGCCCCTCCTCCCTCCCGGCGCGGCCGCCGGTCGGTGGCGGCCGCTACGGGGCTGACAAGATGGCGGCTGGCGGGGCTTTCGCTGCGGCGCCCGAGTGCCGGCTTCTGCCTTACGCACTGCACAAGTGGAGCTCTTTCTCTTCCACCTACCTTCCCGAGTAAGTGCCGGGGCCCGCGCTCGTGCCGCCCGGCTGCTCGGAGCCGGCCCGGCTGGCCGTGTGCGGATAGTGGAGGGCGACGGAGCCGAGAGGCCCAGCGGGGCCTGGTGAGGGGGACGCGCGGCCTTCGGGAGTCGCCGTCCGGCCGCCGAGAGCGTTGCCCGCTCCCCATCCCCCACCAGGCTCGGAGCTGGGCTCCGGGGCCCTCCAGCGAGGTCGCTGGGGGTGGGGGTTGGGGACCCGGAGGGGGTGTGGCGGGGCCCGAGCGGGTCGGGACTCCCCGGGAACGGGCTGATGCTGTGGCGGCGAGTTGGGGTTCGGGGAGGGCTGGCTGGGGTGGGGGGGCGGGGCGGGCGGCGCGGGTAGGAGGGGCCGAAGCCGGAGCCCGGGGGCGTCGGGACGGGGGCGGGCTGGTGGCGACACGGAGGTCTTCCGAGGGGGCCCGAGTCTAGGGGGCGGGGATGGTTCCCGCGGTCGCCGCCCCGGACCCCGCGTCCATAGACCCGCGGGGGCGGAGTGGAGGGACTGGACAGGAGGGGAGCGATAACGGGCGGGCACCGAGTCCGGAGAACGGGTCCAGCTCCGGGGAGGCCAGACGGTTGCCGGGCTCCCTCCGTATGGGGCCAGGGGCCAGGTACCTTGTGATTCTGGGGGTGGGGGCGGAGCGGGGCGGGAAGATACCTTTTCTGACTGGTAGTTCCGGAAAGGAGAGTGAGCGGAGGGACATTGCCGAAGTGGCCCATGAATCCGATGCATTTCTCAGCCCAGAAACTCAGATGCAGTCAGAAAAGCATGAGTGATGAATGCAGCATCCAGGACCCACTTAGCTTTGATCTCTGATTTAGGGTTTCGTTGCATTGTGAGGTGTGTGTGTGTGTGTGTGTGTGTGTGTGTGTGTGTGTGTGTGTGTGTGTATAAGACTCGGGATGTTAGGAGTAAACTCCTTTTGAAATGTTTGAGAGTAGTAGTAGCTCTAACTATAGGTTTTTAACCTCCAGTAAGAGAAACTGTTTTTAAGGGCTTGTGCAAACTTAGAAAAGTGCTACCTTTCCCCCTGGCCCATCATCTGCGGATCCCAGATACACATCTAGTGACAAGTGATAATTTTTGACATTTTGGAGCAAATACAGGGTCTAGAAGTGCAAGGCCTGCTGAAAGGGAGGAGTAACCATGTCAGGAATTTACTACCTTCACTTAAGCTTGGGTTCTATAGTCTGATCAAGACAAAAATCTCAGAGTGGAGCTGAAGTTAGAGGGTTCTGTCGTGAACTCTGGTCTGTTAGGTTCCTAGTCCAGTTTGTCAGTTAGGCTGTCGCCTGGGATCTGGCCTTGGGAAGGAAGCCAAGTGATTTGTCACCTCATGTGGCCAGTGTGACTTATAGGTGACCCCCTGCAAGACCATGTCCCAGGTTGATGCTGTAACGTAGCACTTACTTTGCACGTGGGCCAGGTAAACTTGTTAGCCCCCAACCGGCACTGAGATGGAACCATAGGTCCTTGCCCTCTCATTTTCAGGGCTCACATACAGTTGAGTCTGAAAGTAATAAACTTCGTGTTGTTAGAAATTGTGAGGGGGAGGGGTACTTTTTATTTCTGGTTAGATTTTCTACTGTTAGCAAACTACAACCAAGATTTGACAGCTTATTTGATACTTGAACTTAACAAGTTTTGTTTTCATTCTGAATGGAGAAGGGACAGCACATTTTAGGCAGGAAAAGCTTTTAACTGGTTGGCAGTTTCATTTGTCTAGTTATCCTGGTCTTAGGTTTGAAGAGAATGAAACATTAGTTTTTTTTAAAATTTATTTTATTTTTTTTATTATACCACTGTGAGATAGTCAATTACAAAGATTTTCTCAGTCATACAGTGTTCCTGCACCCGTCCCTCCATCAGTGCCCCATTCCCACCACCAGTGTCCCCACATTTCCTCCCACCCACCCCCCAGTTGCCTCTAGCAGGCACTTTCTCTCTCTCTCTCTCTCTCTTTCTCTCTCTCTCTCTTCTTTTACACATTATGACTTGCCCTACAGACATTTAGATTTATCATGTAAGTCTCTTTGTGTATATTCAATGGTGAGTTCTAGTCTGGCATTACCATTTCCCACAATTAGTAGAACACTTATATGTTTATATCCCATTAATGAATGCAGCCATTCTATATCTCCTTTTCCTTCTGACTAATTTCACTCATCATGATAGTCTCCATGTCCATCCATTTGCAGGTAAATTTCATGACTTTGTCTGTTCTGACAGCTGCATAGTATACCATTGTGTACCACAGAGACAGGCACACATCCAAAACAGCAAGAACAACCGGTGCTGGCAGGGATGTGTGGGGGGGGGGGAGGGACTCTCATACACTATTGGTGGGAGTGCTGACTGGTCCGGCCCTTTGGAAAACAATATGGACATTCCTCAGAAAACTAGGTATTGAGCTCCAATTTGATCCAGCAATACTATTCCTGGGAATATGCCCTGGAGACCCAACAACACACAGCAGAAACGCAATCTGCACTTCTGTATTCACCACAGCTCTATTCACTATAGCCAGGATCTGGAAACACTAAGTGACCGAGAATGGAAGACTGGCTAAAGAAACTGAAACATTAGTTTTGGTGTTAGAAGACAAATGTTTGAAGTTGAAAGCGTCTTTAATGGAGTCTTGCAAGCAGTTTCATTTTTTTGTCTTATTTAATTTTTATGTCATTCTATTGACTATCATTGAATGTGACCATGCAATAGAGTTTTCATTTTAAAACACAAATAAATAACTGTTGTAGAAAGTAATCTGAACCTTTATTTTGAAAATAGTGCGACTATAAATGGAGTTTGAAGGTTTGAGTTTGTAAAGTTGGGTACTTTGTTGTGCCTGAAGTTTAACTTTGTGTAATAGAAAAGGATTGTGTAAGAAAAGGATTCATTTTCCTAACCTTATCCTAAAGTCCTCTGTGGCAGTTGCTACAGTATCTTTACTGGCAGTGATGTTCATGTGACGGTACTTCTTAAGCAGCTTTCATTTTGAATAAAACCATTAAAAATTGGGGAATGGGAGTGCGCGCCTGCTGGACATAGTGCTACTCACTGTTGGGTGCTTGGGGCTTACTCTTTGGTGATCCCGGCAGTGCCTGGGGCGCGATGGTCTGGGGATCCAACTTGGGCCTCTCACATGCTCTCCAGCTCTTGATGCTGTCACTTCAGTCCTAAATAAAGTCATTTGTTAAAATTATCCACAGAATAGCAGCTGCTTACGGTGGTGTGCGTAACAGATCTAGGCATCAGAGAAAATAATGATAAAACAGTGGTGATCACCCAGTGTGATTCCTTTATGTTAGACTCTATGACCACTTTTAAGTCCTTGAACGCTTTTCATTTCACAGCGTTTGTATGAGCAATCTCTATTTCCTAGATGAGGGAAAGGCATGAGGAGGTTAACATTTGCCTAAGGTTAAAGAGCTAGATGAACCAGGAGTTGAACTCCAACTCTCTTGGCTTCGTAGCCTGTGGCCTCCACAGTAGAGTTGCTCTGTTTGCACTGTGGTAGAGACAGGAGTTCACAGATACATGTTTTGTGTTAAAGGCACTTGTTAATACTAATTAGTAAAAATAATATTTGGTTATTTTTATGGTGCTTGGGACTAGATTTGATGCTGGGAATTTGAACTGGGTAGCACTTAACCTCTGGTACTTTCTCTCTAGCTGGTGCTTTAATTTTAGTTGTTTAAAGATATTTGAAGTTATAGGGATTTAAAAAAGGAAAAAGAAAAAATTCAGTTACCTGTTTTCCTCCTTAGGGACTCAGAATATTTTCCCCTCTCTTCCCCAAAGCAAGGGGAAAAAGTCTCCTCTAAAGGGCTCGTTGATTTATTTGAACCTTAAAAAATATTAAATCAAATCTAGACAAATCTACTTGTATATAAAATTTTTCCTAAAACACTTTGCTTGTATTTTACTTTTCATGGGATTTAGGAATTAAGGAAAGTTTAAGTGATGATTCTTAGGATTTATGTGCATTGTTATATGTAAAAAGTACTTAGTCCTTAACCCAAATGTAAACAGCTACATTCATCCAGTGTCTATGCAAGATGAGTTTTATATGTGGTTTTACTTAAGCCTTAGCACATATCAGCCAAGATAGATCCTGAGTGTTGTGCAGAGGAGGTTTACCTGTGTTAAGTTGTTCAAGGTCTTAGAGTTCCAAAAAGCTTGGCAAGTTTTGTGACTTAAAAGCAGTTGCATGTATGTCTAATAACAACCACCCCTTCTAAAAAAATTATTTTGTTAAAAGTTTATTATACCACCATGAAATTTACAATTACAAAGTTGTTCATGATTGGATTTCAGTCATACACTGTTCCAGCATCCATCCCTCCACCAGTGCCCATTCCCACCACCAGTGTCCCCAGATTCCTTCCCCCACCCCAGCCTGCCTCTATAGTAGGCATTCCTCCTCCTCCTCCTCCTTTTCCTCTTCCTCCTCCTCCTCCTCATCCTCCTCCTCCTCCTCTTCTCCTTCTCCTTCTCCCCTCCTCTTCCTCTGCCCTTTTTCCTCCCCCTTCTCTTACACATTGTGGCTTGCAATACATATTTTTTGGGGGGGGTTATCATATATATTCCTTTGCCTATGTTCAATGCTCAGTTCTAGTATGGCATTACTATTTCCAACAATTATTAGCACACTGGACCTCCTCCTCCTCCTTCTCTTCCTCCTCTGTTTCCTCCTCCTCCTGTTTCCTCCTCCTCTCTTTTTCCTTCTTCCCCCTTCTCTTACACATTGTGGCTTGCAATACATATTTTTGCTTGGGTTATGTATATCCCTTTCTTCTATGTTCAATGCTCAGTTCTAGTCTGGCATTACTATTTCCAACAATTATTAACACACTGGGCCTTTCTCTATCTTACCTAGCCTCTGACCCCCCACACACTTTAACAAGTTCAACCTTTGACAAGTCCTCCTGGTCCCTGATTTGCCTTGCCTTGGCTGTTGGTCTCACACTATTTTTTATTTTATATTCTACAAATGAATGCAGTCATTCTATATCTGTCCTTTTCCTTGTTACTAATTTCACTCAGCATGATAATTTCCATGCCTATCCACTTATAGGCAAATTTCATAACTTTGTTTTTTTCTTAACAGTGGCATAGTATTCCATTGTGTAGATGTCCCGTAGTTTCTTTATCTAGTTGTCTGTTCTCGGGCACTCAAGTTTTTTCCATATCCTGACTATTGTGAATAGTACTGCTATGAACCTAGAAGTACAGATGTTTCTGCTGTGTGTTTTTGGGCTCCCAGGATATATTCCCAGGAGTGGTATGGCTGGGTCAAATGGAGCTCAGTTTCTAGTTTTTGAAGGAATGTCCATATTATTTTCCAAAAAGGCTGAACCAGTTCACATCCCCATGAACAATGGATGAGAGTCCCTTTCTCTCTGCATCCACACCAGCTCTGGTTGCTCTTTGGGATGTGTGCAAGTCCCTGTGGGGTGAGATGATATCTCATTGTTGTTTTGGTTTGCATCTCCCTGATGATTAGTGATGAGCATTTTTTTCATATGCCTTTTGGCCATTCAGATTTCTTCTTTGAGAAAGTTTATGTCATTTCTTCTCCCCATTTTCTGATGGCAACCACCCCTTTTCGGTATTGCCTATTCCTCAGACAATTCCATTCCATAAAAATTCAGTGCTAACTGTTAACTGTCTCTGCTTTATGGTTAGAAAAATTGAGATTCAGAGAGGTTAAGATCACTTACTTGAAAAAGGTGTGGGCCTTCTTGACTTCTGTTCTCAAAACTGTTTGAGTATTTAATGAGTATAATAATGTGTTCAACTGGAAATATAGATAAAAAGTGCTCCATATTTTAATTTGACATTTAAGATTTCAATATGAAAAACTAGAAAAGACCTTTGTAAGTTATTTTATGCATTAATCTCATTTATATGCAATAATTTAAATTTTGTTTATATATAATTGAAAATGTTTGCTTTTTTCTCATTAGTCTTTATTACATAAAATGAAACATCAATTAAAATTGTACCGTATATAAGGATGTGATTTATAAAGTTCAGACAGCAGGGTTAGGAAGTGAACCTGTCGCAACTATTTGTTGCACATATTTAAATGAATAGTTTTTGCAAAAATTATCCCACTTCTTTATGGAATGTCAATAAAATGCGGCCCTAAAAGAAATAAAAATCATGAATTACACTTTTTTAAATCAAAGGTAGCTAGCCATCCTTTGTTATATCATTCTTGGTTTTGTGTATGCTTTCCTGTGTGTCATTTTGTATTTTTTTCCTCCTTAATATGTAATATTTTGGTATTCTTGTGTGTTGTCATTTATTTTGGATGCATTTACTTCATGTGGCAATTTCATGGCATTAAAATTAATTTCCTGTCATTGGTCAGTTAGACTTTAAGGTTTGTTTTGTTTTTTTCTTGGTCCTTCTTGGAGTTTGCGTAACAAAAACTGATCTTGAACTCTTTTATGATAAATTCTTAGATACTGAATTGTTGAATTAAATGCATCAACATATTTTCTTGCAGTGTGTGTGAGAAATCTTCTGGTTTTACTCTGGGATTATTTGGGTGTCATTTGTAGTAATTAGTGATTAAGAATGGGGCTTTGATCAGACTTATTCTTATAGATATCCAGAGGATACTCTTATCTTATAGTTCCTAATAATTCTTTTTTTCTTCCCCACTTCATTTATTTTGGTTTTCAAATGAGTATTTTTTTTAAAACTAATCATGTATATAAAAAATAAAGCACTTTCATGCTCTCGTTCGTTGTGGGAGTTTGACACGAGTGTGGGGCATTAGGAAAAGACCAGCTAACAAGATTTTATTTTCTGAGCCTTATGAAGTTGCCAAAAGCTGTGCTGACTTTTCTGCCATTTAGTGGCCCTCCTCTCTTTTTTTAAAGGATTCTTTTAAAAAGGATCCTTTTCTGTCCTTTCTAAAGTTCCCCAACCTCTTCCTTGTGCCATTAAAAGAAAGGTGGAATGACCTGAGAGGACTCCCTTTTATGAGTTTGCCATCTTAAGCCCTAGATGTCTTGGAAAGCCTCAGAGCTTAAGAATGTTACCCAATCATTTTATAGTTATTTGTTTATTTTTGTTCAATTCTATGAGGGTATATTGAATAGGTTATTCAGTCATATTCAGAAGTGGAAATCAATCTTGTTCCTATATAATGAATTGCTATCATCTTCTTTTAGGGTTGTGGATTCCTCTTGGTTATATTGTTATAATGCAGTTTGCAAGCCCTCAATGTTTCTAGTCAGTAATCTCTCTCATTTTGTCATTGGATACATTAACTCCGTGTTTCTAATATGTAATGTGGGGGCATGGAACACAGATGACGTTGTTTCTAGCAGTTGTTTAAAGATTTTTTTTTTTTTTTTTGCATTTGACTTATTTCTAGCATTTGACTCATTGACTTAAGACTTAAAAAAGTGTTGTACTTTGGTTTTAATGATACTTTGCAACTCTCTTTTGGGATTTGTTTATGAAATCTCTATAGCAAGAGCTTAATCTTTGCCATAAGTGCAGTTATTTCTCCCTCCTATAATTTTTTTTTTAATGCTACATGCCCTTTTTTTCTTCTTTGTGTCACACCTGATTTACTTCTGGCTCTTCGCTAAGGAATTAGTGATGGTGATTGGGGGACCATATGGGATGCTGGGGATTGAACCCAGATCGGCTGCATGCAAGGCAAATGCCCTACTCGCTGTGCTACCACTTTGGCCCTGTTGCATGCCTTTTTATTAGCACTTAAATATTACTTAGTGTAAAGACCTTTTTTAGAAGGAAGAGACAGGGTCTATTGTAAATATTACTGTGTGTCACTGTTGCTAGTATTTAATACCTTAAAGAATGTTCCTTTTCTCCTTTTTTTCTATTTTTGAGCCACACTCAACTGTGCTGACACATACTTAGGGAGTGAAGCCCTGGAGACTCAGCAGTAGCCTCTAGCTATATAATCTCCGACAAAGACTCTAGAAAGGAAACGTTGAGAATGTTTAAGGAGATCAAAGCCAATAGAACACAAGGAGATGTAAGAAATGTATAAAGCTGCAACCAAAAATGACAGAAATAAAGAATTTGTTAGGTGAAAGGAAAGACTCACCGGAAGGCCTTAATAGCAGAGTAACAGTAGCTAAGGACAAAATCAGTGAGTTATAAGATAGATGTAGAAAACTTCCACACAACAATAGATGGAAAAACGCCTGTAATAAGTGAAGCGCAGACAAGAGAACCGTGGAATGAATTCAGGGGGCCCAACATTAGTTAATGAAATCATCATTGAGAAGTTTCTGAAGTTGAAGAGCACAAGCACTCAAGATTCAAGAAGCTCAAATAAAAACACTCCAAGACACAGTCTCATCAGAATGTTGAAAGGCCAAGATAGAGATGTAATACTGAAAGCAGTGTGGTCAACAAGGAAACCACATACAAAGTGTGTACTTAAGATTTACAGCAGATTTATCAGATGACACCCAGGTGATCCAAAGACATGGTGGGACGTAGTTTAAAAACAATCAAAAACAGCTCACCTCAATGAAATTAACACTTCACCAAGAATGCTTGACTTTCATCTAGACTTTCAGATTTGAAGGAATGACACAGAATGATGGTTAAAACAGAAGCTCAGGAACTTCATAGATTTTAAACCAACTTTACAAGAACTGAAGTGGTTACTTTAAGACATTCAAAATCTCAGAAATATGACAAGCTTCCACAGAAAGATGGCACAAAATCTCATGATAATCTCATTCAGTGTCAGTGGCCTAAATGCGCTAAGTAAGAGACACAGAGTGGCAGGATGGATTAGAAAATTGAGTCCAACTTTCTGTGCTTACTAGAAACACATTTGAACAGTAAGGACAAACACAAAGTTAAAGGTTGGAAGATAATATTTCAAGCAAACACTACGCACCAAAAGGCTAGGGTGGCCATATTGAATCACACAATATTGACTTTAGGCTTAAAAATGTTATGAGAGATAGGGTTGTATTTTAATGGTCAAGGGATATGTACGCAGGAAGAACTTAAACTCTTAAGTGTATATACACCTAATGAGGAACCAGCAAATTATTTAATATAGCTGCTTGAAGAAAGACATTGATAGCAACAGAATAGTAGTGGGAGACTTCAACACCACTGTCATCTTGCTAGAGCAACTAGAGTAAAGCTCAGCAAAATGCTGGTTTTGAAGGAAAAAAAATAGAAGAGTGGGGTATGATATATATAGTCTTATAAATTTATTATATTATCAGCAGCATGTATACTAAAATTGGAACAATACAGAGAAGTTTATTATATATAATTATATATATATGATCTGTCATTCTCCCCAAACTCCAAAATTTTTTTCAACACACATAGAACATTCTCCAATATACCACATGCTGAGCACAGACCATACCTCCATAAAGTCAAGAGGATCAAGAATCATATCAACTGTCTTTTCAAACCATGATACACTGAAAATAGAAGTTAACCACAAAAAAAGAAATGGAGAGATAACTAAAAAACCTGGAAATAAACTCACTACTGAACAGAGGGTCAGAGAGGACATCAGAAGATTACTGAAAACAAACGAGAATGATGACATAAACCACCAGAACTTGTGGGATATAGCAAAAGTAGTGTTGAGATGTCTAGTGATCTAGTGATCTCACCTCAGAGGAAATGATGACTAGAATACAAAACTCATAGACTGGGAGGAATTATTTGTCTAACACCAATCCAATTAAGGGGTAATATCCAAGATAAAAACAATACTGGTAGAACTTTACAAGGATAAAACCATTCAGCCCTATCAAAAAGGGGAGAAGAGATGGACAGAATTTTCTCAAAGAAGTACAAATGGCCAAAAGGCATATGGAAAAAATGCTCTATCACTAATGTTCAGGGAAAGGCATATCAAGACAACAGTGAGATACTACTTAACACCAGAGAGACTTGAACTTATCAAAAATAGCAATAACCAGTGGCGGTATGAATGAAAGGAATGGGGCCCATATTTACTGCTACGAGGAATATTAACTGACCTTGCCGTTTTGGAAGACAGTATTGGCAGTTCTCAAAATCTAGGTCTTGAGCTTCAAACCTACTAGCAATTCCATTCCTGGAATGTACCCCATGGTCCAAATACAGTGCAGAAAAGACGTCTTCACTCCTACATTTATTGCAACATCATTCACAATAGCAAAAAATCTGGAGACAATCCAAATGCCCAAGAACAGATTACTGGATAAAGAAGCTATAGTATATACACAATGAAGTACTACTTAGTCATAAGAAAAGGTGAGGTCATGCAATTTGCTAATTCATGGATGGAGCTGGAGAGTATCTTGCTGAGTTAAATGAGTCTGAGGGGCACAGAATGATTTCACTTTTCTTTGGGATATAAAGAAACGGAATAACTAATGCCCAAAGAATATAAAAATTTCAAGTTTAATTGGAAATTTGCCACTGAGGGGAGTGGGAGATAGGTCAGGGAAGGGACCACTAAGGCAGTGATAGAGGGAAGTGGTCACTGTGGATAAGGACTGTGCTGAATGGAGGGAAAGTGATGCATAACAGCCTACCAGTAACAGTATTGTGAACCACACTGCATAAAAAAGAAAAAGGAAAATAGAAAAAAATGTGCCTGTGTAGAGGCAGACTAGGGGCAGTAGGGAAACTGCGGACATGGGTCAGAGGAAATGAAGAGATTGGTGTTGAAACATTGTACACCGGAAACTTGATCATGACTTAGTTTGTAATCCACAGTAGCCAATAATTTTTTTCTAAGTTAAGAGTAGTGACAGATTCTTTCTGTTCCCTTGTATTTGTATTAGCAAAGCTTTCAATGTGTGTATACCTATAAAAAATGAAAATTGCTGTAGACTTTGTTGAATTTCATTTAATTCCAGTAGTGATACTCATTTATATCTACGTTTAAAAGTAAAAGTCTTCATATCATTGAAAATCATTTTAGCTCCATTTTTTTTTTCTATTCTCAGTTTTTTTTTCAAAGTTTTTTTTTATATGTTTTATTGCTTGGATCATTTGTAATATTGATGTAATGTCACTTGTCACTTGTCCTCCCATTGTTCATCAATTTGCTTGAGCAGGCGCCAGTAACATCTCCATTCATTAGGAATGAGGTCCATTATTGTTCCTGTTTTTAAAATATCAAATACACTACGGGTAGCTTTTCAGGCTCTGCCATGCCTCTGGGTTTATCCTAGGTGACCCAGTCTTTTTCTATGTTAGACCATCAACCATCCGTGGTCCACTGGGCAGAGCCCTGGGTGTAGACAAGCCTGTCTCCTGTCTGCCACCTGCTGATGCAGCCAGGCACCGCAACCACACCTCCAACACCTCAAGGGATGTAATATTAATGTGATGTTGCCTGTAATATGTATGATACTAGCCAGAGGAAATGTTTTAAGTTACTTAAAATCTGGTGATCAGGAACAAAAAAGTTAAATTTTAATTAATATCTGTGAAAAATAAAAGACTCAGAATAAAAGTATGTTAGTTAAATTTTTGTGGGTGAAGTTTAAGGACAGACAAGATTAATATAAGTTTATAGGAAAAGCTGCATTTTTAAAATTAGGTAATGTTTTTATTCTGTTGATACCTCTGAAAGAATATACCAGGTTTATTAAAATGATGTTATTCAGGGCCAGAGCGATAGCACAGTGGGTAGGGCATTTGCTTTGCATGCTGCTGACCTGGGTTCAATCTCCAGCATCTTATATGTTCCCTTGAACAGTGCTAGGAGTAATTCCTGAGTGCAAAGCCAGGTGTAACCCCGAGCATCGCTGGATGTGACCCAGAAACAAACAAATAAATAAATAAAATGATATAATTCAAAGTTAAGATGAATTATAACCTTTGAATCATTCATTATCAAAATGAAAATAATGTACTCATTAACAGTGCAAATGTGTTGATGTCAGTCAGGTACATGGTACCTGAGCACATGTCCCCTGCAGTTCCCCTCTTGAGGTGTTTATTCTTAGTGTGCTTCTAAATAAAGACGGTTTTACTTCATAACTTCTAAATAAAAGCTGTTTTTATTTCACTAAAGAACAAAACAGGGGCTGGAGGCGGGAGTCCAGCGGGTAGGGTGTCTGCCTTGCACGCGGCTGGTCCATGCCGGCCTGGGTTCGATCCCTGGCATCCCATAAGGTTGTCCCCCCACCCCCAGCACCACCAGGAGTAATACCTGAACAAAGAGCCAGGAGTAACCCCTGAGCATCGCCGGGTGTGACCCAAAAAAGCCAAAAAAAAAAAAAAAAAAAGAAAAAGAAAAAACAAAACCACCAACAAAAACATCAATGAGGATATCTGCAGATTTTTCAAAATGATTTTTGGGAGTTTTGAGCAAAAAATACTTGGATGTCGTTAACTGACTTAAAGAAATTTTAGTCTTGTCTGTTGAAACTTCTTGGGGAAGTTTTAAAAAAAATGTGTGGTCCTAGTCATAACCTATTCTTTGCATATAGGCAAAAATTACTAGATTTATGCAAAAAAAAAACTCCGCAAGAGGGCCAGAACGATAGCCCAGCGGGTAGGGCATTTGTCTTGCACGCGACCAGTCTGTGCTGGCTCAGGTTCGATCCCCAGCATCCCATATGGTCCCCCCGAGCACTGCCAGGAGTAATTCCTGAGTGCAGAGCCAGGAGAAACCCCTGAGCATTGCCGGATGTGACCCAAAAAGAAAAAAAAAACTGCACAAGTAATATAACATTTTCATATCTATTATTTTTTCTGCAATTACATCACATAGAAAATTATCTAAAAGAAAAAAAAGATTGAAAATATCTGTGATATTTCAGTCATGCATTGATACAGACCATCTAATTACTATCTTATTCTCATGAATTTTCATGCTTTTGGGCCAGTATGCAGGATTGGTAAGTGGGCCTCAGACTGGATTTAAGCTTTTATTCCTCATGGGATTCTTCTTGTGCAAAGAACAACTGGCACAGCCATTTTTAGCAGTCCTGCATCTTCTACGTAATAGTAGGTAAAAAAAAATTCAGGAAAAATAGAGAAAAAAATTATCTCTAATGGAAGATTTCTCTGAGCTGAAGAAGTTTTTACTGTGAAGAGGTGTGCCTGATATTGAGAAACTAAGGATGGGAGCCTGCAAATGGTACATACTCTGATGTAGGACCCTGGTGCTAGAGAAGCAGCTTCCCGTAACATTAGTTTGCATACATCCCTATGAATCAGTATTTTTATGTTCTTGGGTACATGTCTAGGATTGGAATTGCCGGGGCATATTGAAGCTATATCTGTAATTCTTTGAGAAGTTTCCAGCAAGGCTAAACCAAACTGCAATCCCAGCAGCCAACATAAAAAAGGGATTTTTTAGTTTCGTGTTTTTTTTTTTTTTTTTTTTTTTGGGTCACACCCGGCGATGCTCAGGGGTTACTCCTGACTCTGCACTCAGGAATTACTCCTGGTGGTGCTCAGGGGACCGACCATATGGGAGGCCGGGATCGAACCCAGGCCGGCACAGGTCGGCTGTGTGCATGGCAAACGCCCTACCTGCTGGGCTATCGCTCTGGCCCTTTAGTTTCGTTTTGAGACCACATCCAGCAATGTTGGGTTTACTCCTGGCTTTGCGCTCAGGAATTAATCCTGGTAGTGTTTGGGGGATTATACGGGATGCCAGGGATTGAACCCAGGTGGTTCACATGCAAGGCAAACACCCTAACCTGTCTGCTATCACTCTGGCCGTGAGAGTTCGGTTTTTTAAATCACATCCCCACCAGTAATTATTGTTTCTCAACATTTCTGTGTTGTTTGGTGCCACACCTGATAGTGTTCAGGGATCACTCCTGGCAGAACTTGGGGACTTTAGGTGGTGCCAAGGATTGAACCTGGTCAACAGGTACAAGTCAAGTGACCTCTCTGAAATAGTGTAAAGTGATACCTCATTGTCATTTTGATTTCAGTTTCCTGATTATCACTGATAATGAGAACTTTCCAGATGCCTATTGGCCATCTTAAGTCTTTAAAAAAGTGTTTTTTCCATCTCTCCCCATTTTGCTGTTTTGTTGTTGGTGTTAAGCTTTGAGAGGGCTTCGTGTAACTTGGATATTACCCCTTTGTCAGATGCATGATGTTTAACTATTTTCTCCTAGTCAGTAGAGTGTCCATTTGTTTCAGGCCTCATTTCTTTTTGTAGTACAGTAAACTTTTAGTTTGATAGAGCCATCTGTTTATTTCTTTTGTTTTCTCTGCCAATGGGGTCATATTATTGAAGACAATGCCAAAACTCTTACTAATTTGCATATAGCAGCAAAGTGATGATACTACAGAATAAATTTTAGAGAAATGTATCTTTGCCACTATCACACATAAGTCATTCAAATTAAGCCAAATTGTTACTCAGCAAGTATGTTTGAGAATTTAATCAGAAAGCAGTATTGATCATTTTCATAAAATTGTTTACATATACGTGAACGAAGCTTTTGAAGGTGTTAGGAAATAGTTTGGCTTCTGAAGTGTAATTCCTCTTTGGCTTTACTGCTGTTTTGTTTTGAGAATGAACATGCTAAGCTGCAGTGACCTTTCCCCAAATCATGTCCTGAAATAGTGATTTTTTTTGCCACAGGTAGAAAGGTGCAATTCTTAGTTTTGAAATATATTCTGAAGGACTACTTGTTCAATTAAAATATTTTTAAATTGGGCCAGAGAAATAGTACAGCATGTGCCTTGCACATGCAGACCCTTTGTCGATCCCCAGCTCCCCATATAGTTCCCTTAATCTTGCCAGGAGTGATTCACAGAGCCAGGAATGAGCACCTGGTGTGGCCCAAAAACAAAACAAAAAAAATTCTTTTATTGATTCATGGTCTTGTGAGATACTCAGTAAATGAGGACTTTTAAGCGAAATGCCTTAGCAAAGCTTTCTGTTTTTTGAAAACACCAAACCACATTTTGTTAGTCTTCCCACTTTGGTTTTTGGCCAGTTAAGTTTCTGTCTTATTCTGTGTGAGAATGTTTGTTTGATCTGTTGCCATCCTCTTTTCCCAGTGGTTGCCACTTTGCATTTGTGCTGCATGTGCATAGGTATGGGTTCCCAGAGTGCTGGAGTCTTTAGAGATAATTGCTCTAGGCTCAGACATTTTCAAGTGCTTGGTAATAATAAGCTGCTAACTTGAGTTTTGCTCTGGGTTGATGGTAAGCAGATGGCTTCAACAGTCATTCTTTAGAGTATAGTGTAGATATTTACAAATGTGGAAATTGAGGCGGTCAAAGTTTAATAGCTTAATCATGGCCATTTAAGAAATAAGCATTAGGGCTCAGCTTAGAAACTACATCCTTATAAATCTAGTTGTATTTTGACTAAATATATCAGTTAGAATATACTCTTGACTAGACTATTAAGAATGTGACACAGTTCTGATTTCACATAGACTTAAAATAATTTTTTTGTCAATTAAAATGTTATGTTCAAGGTATATGGAAACCTTATGAAAGTTGTCTTATTTTCTCCATATTTTTTGATCTGTTAGAATAAAAATTATTTTAATTAGTTCTTTCACTTATATTTTGAGTCCTGTTCCAGTTTTTATTCAGCTGTCACTACTACATTATTAATCACTCACTTTCAACCCTGCCCTAATTCAGTCACAATGCCAACTTGCAAGCAGTTTTTTCAAAACTTGGCTTTAACCGTGCATCTCCCATTTATTTTCCTTATAAGTAAGCTCTCAGGAGTTATATGTGTTTTGTGTGTGTGTGTGTGTGTGTGTGTGTGTGTGTGTGTACGCATACCATAGTGATGGAAGTAGCACGTTAGAGAGTGCTTCCCCGCTCCTGCTTGATCTACCACAACCTACTGGTTAGGTGCTGGGAGCTTTAACTGGTGAGTGGGCATGCATCCTGCCCAGATATTACTCCTGCAACCTAACTCAGGTAGCCAACAAGCTCCAGGACACCTGTAGAGCAGAGTGGTATAGAAGCTCATCCTTGCTACCTACCTGAAAATTTTGGGAGTTGTGGTTCTCAGGAGACAGTGAGGTTATGATCTCAGAAAGAGGAAATATCAGTCCCATTTTTCTTTTTTTTTTTTCTTTTTGGGTCACACCCGGCAATGCTCAGGGGCTACTCCTGGCTCTGCACTCAGGAATTACTCCTGGCCGTGCTCGGGGACCACATGGGATGCTGGGGATTGAACGCCCGTGCAAGGCAAATGCCCTACTCGCTGGACTATGGCTCCAGCCCCATCAGTTCCATTTTTCATCTGGGTCCTAAGTTTGTTGTTTGTTCTGGAAGGAAAGAATTTTTAGGAGATGGTAAAGCAAAATAGTTTTATTTGACAGTTCCGAGAGAGAAGAGAATACTGTAAAGAAAAGAAATTGGACCGGAGCCATAGTATAGTGGGCAGGGCATGCACCAACCCAGGTTTGAGGTCCCTGCGTCTCATATATTCTCCTGAGCACTGCCAGGAGTAATTCCTGAGTGCAGAGTCAGGAGGTAACTCCTGAGCATTGTCGGGTGTGACCCAAAAAGCCCCTCTCCCCAAGAAAAAGTATGGCCTCTCCACCCGACCCTGCATGCACATGCGCACACAAACGTTGGGATGTGTGGACAACTCCAAAAATGGCGTGCACAAGAGTTGATTTTGATTTAAAGATAGAGTTGTTGCTAGAACGTTGTCAAGGAAAAGGAACTGTGGTTCTGGTGGTCTTTATCCTTAGTTTTATCAGGACTTTAGTTCCTCGATGGGTTTTAGCTGATAGATGGAGTCTTAATTCTGGAACTTGGGGCCACGCAGAGCAACTCCCAACTTGTCTTGATTTTTATGACCTCCTGAAATTGATTGTCAAGAGGCCCTCTACCTCAGTCTCATGGGTGTTTGCTCTTACTATTATTCTTTCAAAAGTGTTAACAGCTTGCAAGCTTATACAATAGAGAACAATGAATTCTAACCCCTCTCCCTCCCTCCATCTCTTTGCATTCATCTGATTTTCTTCTGATTTAAGAAATATGCTTTGGCAGGAGCCAACTTAGTACATCGTGTAAGACCCTTGCTCTGTACATGCCAACCAGATTTGATCCCTGGCACCCCATATGTTCCCCCCTAGCCCATCAAGGAGTGATTTCTGAGTAAAGAGCCAGGAGTAAGCTCTAAGGACAGCTAGGTGTTGCCCCCAAAACAAAGATAAGTATAACTTCTGTTCCCTCATTTTTCTTTTGTCTGTCTTTTGGGTCCCACCTGGTAGTGCTCATCGACTGCTCCCAGTGTTGGGAACTCGACTGGGCTGGCAAAGCATGAGCCCGGGCCTGTTGAGCTATCTAGTCCTGTCCCCTAATTTCTAAGTATCTCAATATGTATCGAGAAGGCATTGTGTCTTGTAACCTTATAATCCACAGTATATTACTAGTAAGGAACCATTTCAAAAATTTATATATTTGGAGCTGGAGTGGTCAGTGGATAGGGCATTTTCCTCGCATGTGGTCCACTTGGGTTCAATCCCGACATTCCATATGGTCCCCCGAGCATCGCCAGGAGTAATTCCTGAGTGAAGAGCCAGGAGTAACCCCTGACCATTGCCAGGTGTGACCCACAAAACAAAAAACAAAACAAAAAATAAACACAATATATATTTATCATAGTTTCAGAGCTTCAAGGTTTGGGGGCATAATTTAGATAAAAATCCTTTGCTTCAAATCCTTTACAGGACTCCTTACAGTCAAAACCGTTGCTGGGGCTTTAGCTGAGTGGGGAAGAATCTGTTTTCAAGTTTAAGTAGTTTTTTGGAAGGCTTTAATTTCTAAAAAAAGCTGTGTTGCCATGCGGACCTCTGATTCAACATCGTGTTTTTGCTTATCAAAGCCAGGAAGGGAGATAATTTGCTAGCATGTCAGTGTTATATAGCCTAATTCCAGAAGTTACCTTTCTATATTACCTTTGACAAAGTCCGTTGGTTAGTAGCAAATAGAGCATAAATGTTAAGGGGTAGGAATTTGGGGGGGGGCATCTTTGCATTTCTCAGAGATCTTTTATAACGTGATGCCATTGTTTTGTTTAATAAGTAAACAGTGATTTTTTAATGTTGTCTAACAACATTCCATATTCAATTCAAACCAATAGCTTACATTTTCTGTTTGTTAAAATGTCTTCCTACAGTTTGAATTAGAATCTAAATGCTTACTGTATTTGTTATTATGCCCCTTTAAAATTCTTGTCATCGAGAATAATTTTTATTGGACTGAGTGGATAGCTCAAAGTATTTGAGCACATAGTTTGCATTACCAGGCCCTGATTTCGATTCTAGCATTCCATTGCACCCTGCGCACTGCCGGCTGTGGCTCTTGTGGCCTCCACCATCGCTGGGTCGGAGCGCTAATCCTCAGACTCAGCATTGAGAATGCTGGGCAGTGGGCCTGGGCGGCGGAGCCTGCTAGAAGTAACTTGCTTTGAAGAAACGTTCATTCTTCATATACCGTCATATGTTCATAGGACATATGACTAATTTCTTTGTCCTATTTTTATAGAGTGGGAGTTAGAGTTGATTTTGGTTTTGGATATATGTTTTTAAAAAGATCAGCTTGCTAGGTGGTTCCCATACTTTTTATTGTATCATTTTATTGTATCATCTACTTCTGGGAGTGATAACTTGATCTGGTATGTGTCTTTCATATTTATAGCTGACGTTTTTCTTATAGTTTCCCTTATCCATTATAGCTCTTTGATTACACTAAGATAGGATTTTACTGAAAAGCAAGATAAACGATCTTTTCCTTTTAATGACAAATTTCTTGAGTGACAAGAGGATATATACTTCTAAGTAACTAATTTTATTTATTTTATAAAAATAGCATTTATGAATTCTAGGCTTCTTTATATATTCATGCCGTTTTAAAAACATTGATTTCATAGTTTTATCTTTGGTCAGCAGGGTCTCTTTAGGCTTGCTTTTGTGCTCCGCTTACGTGATGTACAAGATGTTCTGTATGTGTTATGCCTCGATGGGAGGTGATGTGTGTGCAGTTCACATTTGGAAATGAGGTTTGCTACTGGATTGCCAGTATATCTTGTCTTATATTTCCTGGTGAACGCAGGAAAGACTTTTTAAAAAATTTTTTTGCTTTTTTGGGTCACACCTGGCAATGCTCAGGGATTTCTCCTGGATCTGCACTCAGGAATCACTCCTGGTGGTGCTTGGGGGACCATATGGGATGCCGGGATCGAACCCAGGCCGGCATAGTCCGCTGCGTGCAAGGCAAATGCCCTACCCACTACGCTGTTGCTCCGTCCCCGCAGGAAATAATTTTTTAAAGAATTTTTTTAGTCCACTTCCATTTCGAAGTTTATTTATGGCATTGTTGTATAATATTATTTTTCTTAGACTATATTTACTTTGTTGAGTCTTTCAATCCATGATTACAGTCCACTTCCTATTCCTGCCATCTTTTCTCCGTTAATGCTCTGTCATTTTCAGGATAGAAAGACTTCTACACATGTTCATACTAGATTTATATTAATTTCCCCTTTTCTGACCTAATTGTTAATAGTTTGTGCCTTTAGTTTTGTGTTCCATCCGTTCTTTGTTTCAGTGTAAAGATGTGCCCTACTGGTTAGCTTGTTTTGTTTTGTTTGGTTTTTGCCTTTAACTCCTGTATGTTGGTCTTGTATCCTGTGACATTATCCTATGAACTCACTTGAACTCACTGGTTGGCTTGTCAGCGTCAACAAATCTTGCTGGAGTTTTGGACTTTGTTTAGGATTGGACTGAATATAGATCAAATTGTGAAGAACTGCTAATTTCAACAAAAGTGTTCCACTCTTGAACTTGGAGTTATTTATTTGTATTTGCTTTGATTTCTTTCATTATAGGTTTTTCTTATGTAGACCTTATATATTTTTTTGTTTGAATTATTATACTTGATTATGGTGTGCAAATATATAATTGTGATTTATTTCAATATTCCAATTGTTATTTATGGTTTATAGAAAAGCAGTTGGCTTTTGTACATATAATTCTTAGGATTTTTGTTGTTGTTCCCTTGGAATATCATATTGATGATCATATTGTTGGTGGACAAAGCTGGCTGTTTAATTTCTTTTTTAATCTGTATACCTTTGATTTTCTTTTGGGTCCCCGCTAGGAGTTCAAGTACAATCATGATAGTTTCTGATAGTAGGAAAGCATCTAGCTTCTCCCCATGTTGTCAGCTCTAAGTGCTTTTAGATGTTCTTTACAGTTTGAGGAAGGTCTTTAATGTTTCTAATTTTTTTAAGGCTTAAGGTCATTAATGGTTGTTGGATTTATGAAATGCTTTACATATGTCCATTAATTGAATCACTTTGACTAGCCTAAAGGTATTGGAGAGATTCTACTTAATGTTGAACTCACTTTGATTTATCTTAATTAAATTCTGAAATAAAATGTGTATGTAATTATTTTTATGCATTCTTAAATTTGCTAATATTTTGTTGAGGATTTTTGCATCTGTGCCTGTGAGATATTTGTTGAACTTTCTCTTTCATGTAAAACTTTTTCTTTTGACATTGAAATAATGTTGGCCTTTCAGAGTTATGAGGTTTGTACTTGCCTTTGTTTCTGGAGACATATAGAGAATTGATATTACTGTTTTCTTTAAATGTGTGGAATTTCATTAAATTCATCAGTGGATCCATCTGGGTCTGGTGCTTTATTGATTTAATTTTGGTAATGGTTTTTGGCCTGTGCAGCAGATTTGTTCTTGCTTGAGTATTGTAGTAATTTATCTTATTCTTTACAATTTTGTGGAAATGGATCTTTTAAATATTGCTTATTTTACTATCTTTTACTGTCTGAGGTAATGGCCATCTTTCTTTTCTCATATTAGTAATTTGTGTACTTTTTTCTCTTGATTGTATAATCCAAGATACTAAGTTTTTATTTCAGGTTTCAGATACATTGCTTTTCTTTTTTCTAAAATCCAATTCTCTGCTTCCTGCTTGAATTGCTCTTTCTCCAGAAAGTTAGTTAAATGTTTCTTTCTAAGTTTTTCTTTGATGCCATCACACAAATTTTGGTGTTTGACTTTGTTTTCATTTAGTTCATTGTATTTTAAAACTTATCTTGAGATTGTCCTGACCCACGCATTATTTAAAAATGTGCTGTTTACTTCAACTATTTTGGGATTTTCTATCTTTCTCTACTGGATTAATTCCCCTGAGATCTGTTAGAATACTTTTTACTATATTTTAGTTTTCCATTTATTAACATGTATTTAATGGTCTGTATTGGTGAGTGTTGATATTTGAGCTTGAGAAGAATGTGTGTTATGTTGTGTTCAATATTGAATAAACGTTAACAGCATCATCCATTTGATTGATGGTGCTGTTCAGTTAAACTGTATTCATACTGAGTTTCTTTTGCCTTCTGGATCTGTCTGTCACTGTTAGGGTTGTTGATGTCTTCAGTTATAATGGTGTATTTGTCTTTTCTTTTTTGTATTTCTGTCAGCTTTTCCCCTCAAGTATTTCAACACATTTTGGGACCTGAAGACACATTCAGTATTGTCATGTCTTCTTGCAAAATTGACACCCTCCACCTCTGATACATCATGCCTTCCTTTACCCAGTAATTTTCTTTGTGCTTAATTAAGTCTTTGCCAGCTATTACTATAGCTATTCCATCTTTCCTTTGTAATCAGGGGTATAGTTTTTTTTCTATTTCTTTATCATCTGTGTCTTTGTATTTATAGATGCCATTTTTTAAAACTTTTCATTGCACTTGTTCTTGATTATTTTCTTTTTCTGCCTTCTCTGACTTGGTACAGAGATTCAGTGTTGATTTTATTTTCTCTCAGTATATTAATTATACTTCTTTTAAATGTTTTTAGTTTTGGGTTGGGAGAGATAGTTCATAGGGTCTAGAGCACTTGCTTGCATACTACCAACCGAGGTTGATCCCCAACTCCCCATATGGTTTCTTGGGCTCCTCAAGGTTGATTTCTGAGCCAGGAGTAAGCCCTGAGCACCACTGAGTGTCGTCCCAAAACACACAGAAAGTTACTGATTATCCCAGTGTTCGTAGTACCTTTACAGCTAATGAGTCCAACTGTATAAAACAGAATATATGCCATTTCACAGGGTAGTCTAGTATTTAACTAAGAGTCTTCCAGATCGTCCTCCTATACCTTATAACATTGCTCTCATTCATTTTACCTCTTCATACATCCCCTGATACACTGTTGATGTTATTTCATTGATCTAGTTGAGTTGTAAGGAAACACAGATTTTTATTTTGTCATCTTTTAATTCTTCACTGATTCTCTTTGTATAGGTCCAGGTTTCTGACCTATACCAACATTTTTCGAAGAACTTTTTAACATATTGGAAAGCAGGTCATTTGATGAAAAATTTACTTAGGATTTGTTTTACAAAATATTATTTGGTTTAGAAATATAATTTCATTGGATACTGAATTTTAGGTTGGTATTAACTTGTTTTCTTTTTATCGTTTTAAATATTTTTTTCTACCCTGGTTTTATAGTTCCCAGTGAAATGTCTAAAATAATTCTTACTTATTTCTTTAGAGCAGAGGTGAGGAGCCTTGTTTCTGACAAGGGCCATCTGGCTATTTATTGCATCACTTGTGGGTCGAACTATGCAGTCACATGGGGTTGCAAGCAGCTTAAGCACATGCCAGCCCCATCATGAGCCAGGGCCAGAATATGCGATTTTGACACAACTTTTAAGGAATCTAAGTCCCACGCCCACTGTATGGAGAAGGAGCATCTCCTGCTGGCTTCTCCCAGAGAGTGCCTTTATTTTGGTTTTCTGCAGTTTGAATGTGCTCCTGAACGTACAACATATTTTGTATTTAACCTTTGTTTTCTCTGAGCTACCTGGTGTTTGATATCTGTCAGTTTTGAAAATTTTCTGATCTTCAAATAGTTTTTCTATTCAAAAAGGAAAGCTCCTTTTTCTCTGTATGTTAATGGCAGTTATGCATGTCCCAGTTTTTGTAATTTTTCATAATCCTTTTGTTAAAAAAAAACCTCCTCCTCTGGGCCAAAAGTGCAGTGGCTTTTGCCTTGCATACGCCGACCCAGGTTCGATCCCTGGCATCCCATGTGGTCCCTTCCACACCACCAGGAGTGACCCCTGAGCATTTTCAGGTGTGACCCAAAAAGAAAACACACACACACACACACACACCACCACCACCAACAACAACAACAACAACCCTCCCCTCTTAGTTTGGGAACCTAATGGTGGCAAATCTTCAAGCAGTCTGCTTCTTTCTAGGTACATTAGTCATTTGTCTTGTATATTGTCTATGTTCTCTATTCCTATAATATATTAACCTAGTTATTTTTTGTTTTGTTTTGGGGTCATACCTAATTCAGGGATCATTCCATTCAGGGATCACTCCTGGAGGGCTCAGGGGATCATGTTGAGTGCCGGAATTGAAGCCACATTGGCTGTATGCAAGCCAAGCACTTATCTGCTGTACTCTCCCTCTAGCCCCAATTTACATTTATTAACAAATTTTTTGTCTGATAATTCTAAGAAATGTGGCATATTTACTTTGTCTTTTCAGAGTGTGTTTTTTCCTTACCTTAGATTAAGAGGCTTCTTTTACTTCGTGTCCTGTTTGGTTTTTTTATTTTATTCTCTCTACCTGTTTCTCTGTTGTTTCCTTCAGAACGTCTTAAGTAGACTTCTGTTTCGCTGCCTTCTCAGTCTCAACGTGCTGATTATGAGGGAGGGGAAACTTGCTCTGTTTTATGATTAAATCACAGTTTAATTGTGATTAAATTAATCACAGGGTCCGACTCCTTGGTTTCTAGCTTTCTGAAGTGTTTCTTAGTCTTGGAAAAGTCAGTTGGTTAAAGTTGAGTAACTGTCTTCTCTAGTTGGATCATGATCTGGTAAAGTAGTTATTTTCAGACTGACTGGCTTTAGGATAAAAAAATACTGAGTGCTTTTCTCCTCTCCTGTTTCAGGTGGGTGCCTTCCTCCCATTGAGGTGTTGCAGGTGTGACTGCAGTGCCTGGCTGCATCAGCAGGTTGCAGACAGGAGACAGGTTGTCTACACCAGGGCCCTGCCCCGTGGGCCCTGGATGGTTGATGGTCTGACATAGAAAAAAGACTAGGCCCTCTGGGATGAACCCAGAGCCACGGCAGAGCCTAGTAAGCTACTTGTGGTGTATTCAATATGCCAAAAACAGTAATAATAATGGCCTCATTCCCAACGAATGGAGATGTTACTGATGCCTGCTCGAGCAAATCAATGAACAATAGGAAGACAAGTGACAAGTATCTAGTGCATATTGAATTGGACAGTGCAGAAATAGGATAGTTCCATAATGAAGTTCCATAATGAAAGTTTTACTGGAAAGTTCTGTTGCACTGTCACATGCTATTAGTATTTTGTAGAAGTTTTACAGTTTTTGTTACGTATTTTTTGTCTCTTATATTTTATGCTATATGCATTTTATGTTTATTTATTTTTATTATTTTTATTATAACACTGTGAGAGATATTTACAAAGCTGTTCATGGTTGCATTTATTTAAAAATAGGTCGCAATCCTCTTGGCCACAGATACCCCTTTATCTGCCTTGTTATTACCTAAGAGTTTTCACACAGAGCGGAAATTTTTTATTAATAGATTCTGTGTTACTATCTGTTGTGTCAGAGGAAGAGGAGTACACATGATAACTAAAAGGAAGACTTTTATAGAATTTTAGAATGCTAACATAGTCATGTGAATTATGTAGTCAGTTGCTCTGATTAGAGCCAGAATAAATATGAGACTAAGGAATTCAACCTTTTTCTTTTTTGCTGAAGATAAAGTCCTGAGCGATAAGTAATGTGGTTGAGGGTTGTCTAACCAATTAGTGGCCAAGCTCCATGGTTTTATGATGCTTAGTTGTAGTTGATTTCCTATAGATCCATTTTATCATATTACTCAGCAAAAGTTATACAGACTTTACAAGGGTACTTTCAAATTATAAGAAAGGGAAACTATTCTGCAGTTGAATCCTTCTTCACTCTTTGAAATGCTCTACACTCTGCCTAATTGACTTTTCATCATCTCAGAATTAGAGATAACTTTTTTTTTTTTTTTTTTTTTTGGGTCACACCAGCAATGCTCAGGGATTCTCCTGGCTCTACACTCAGGAATTACTCCTGGCGGTGCTCGGGGGACCATATGGGATACCGGGATCGAACCCGGGCTGGCATGGGCTGGTCGGCGTGCAAGGCAAACGCCCTACCCGCTGGACTATCTCTTTTGAGTACACAAACCGCCAAACTAAAAAATGTACTGGTTTTACTCAGTATCCTGAGCAGCCATTAGCAGAAAAGTAAAGTTAAGTACTCTATTCACCCATTCCTCAAGTGCTGTTTAAGTATTTTTAAGAGAAACAATTTAAAACATAGTGTCAAACAGTCTTGGGTTTGAACATATTTAATTAAAAAATAACTTTTCAAGACTTTCGGTTTGCTAATTTCAGTTTAACTTAAAATGTCCAATAAATTGTCATACCCTATGAGTTTCAATAATTTGTTTGGGACTATATATGTAGATATAGTACATTGAAAAATATTCACAATAGGCATATTTTGGAGAAAATTAACGATTCTGTATTTCAATTGCCCTTGTATTTCATTTTGAATTTCTATAGTCTTAATAGAATAATATAATTACAGCTTGTTTTTGTAGTGAGTGTCTGAGAGATTCAATGTTGTTCACTTTTATTACGTTCATTTTTTATCTTACATTAGTGGGAATGAAAAGGTACATATAAAATTAAATTAAGTTTGATGAAAATAGGAAACCATTTTAATCCTAAGCCCATTTCTTTTTAAGTCTTTTTTTACTACTTAGCAAGTTTTACATTTTAATAATATCTTAGAATGACAGGTATTTACCCTTATCAGTAAGACTATTCTTTATAAGTTGAATCATTGTTTTATATGGAATTGTGTGTAACCCTTTTATTTTTATTTGAATTTTTATGTATAAATTGTTTAAAAATAAAAAAATGTCAAATTAGTTATGGGCTGACTAGAAGAGTGCCATGGTTGTATTTTGGAGTTACCAGAAGTAGAAACTCAAAAAATGAAAAGCCTCCAATTTTTTTTCTTTGATTTTTCTGGAATGTCCTTATCTTGTATCTGCTCTATTATGATTTTGAAACTGACTGACTTATTTTTTCTCTTACATCTCCATTTCTGTTTTGGCTATCTTTCTCTTTTGTTGACTTAGCTTACTTACATACTTTTTGCCTTAGAAGTTTATTTCCAGACTGGCCTATACCATTTCCTGTCAGAGGTCTCTAGCCAGACTAGCTTAGCTGTCACAGAGGTGTTTGAAAGGGAAAGCCACAGGCATAAATCTAGCTCCCGTAGCAGAGGCTATCTGTCCATGGAAGATTCTGGATTAAGGACCGTTAACTGGGATCATGAATGACCACATAGGAAAGGTGGGGGTTTCTTGCTTAGTCCTATGGGTTAGCGCAAAGGAAAACTATGGAGGTGGCTTTTCTAATAGCTGTAGTGGATTTTGTAGTTCTTCAGGTGGTGAAGGACTCCTGTTAAAAAGTCACTTCTTTAACCTTTCACATTTGCCTTGCTAGAGTGTGGAACATGATTTGAGGAAAGAAACATTTGGGAGGGTGAATTTAAAACAACTAACAGGTTGACTTAAAATTTTGGGAGATAAATCTGTCACTTAACATTTCTAAGAGGCTACATCTTTCTCTTGTTTCCTCCTAGGTCTTAAAATAAGTGGGAAAGTTGATAAGTGTGGGAAATGGTAATGGCAGACTAAAACTCACCATTGAATATACACAGAGACAAGTGATAAACTCTAAATACCTGCAGGGCTAGCCACAATGAAAAGAAGAGGGAGAGAGATGCAGAGACAGAGAGAGAAAGAGAGGAAATGAGGGTACCTGCTATTGAGGCAGTCTGGGGGTGGGCGGGAGGGTGGGGTACATTGGTGGTGGAAATGGGGCACTGGTGGAGGGAGGGGTGCTGGAATACTGTATTACCAAGAACCAATTATGAACACCTTTGTAATTATATGTCTCACGGTGGTATAATAAAAAATTTAAAAAAAAAGAAGGAAAGTTGAGCCTAATTTGAACAATTGATAATATAGTCAGTGTAGCCATAAATGTGGAAAATTTGTTATCACAGTAGTATTTTTTGTAATTATTATTTTTACTGTTAATGTTTGGCATATAGATGAAATTAAAATCCCTTCATGGGACTTACTCTTCGTTTAGGTTTATGCCTTAATGTATTTTGATACAAATTAGATCAAATAATGCATACTTGTTATTAATTTATGATTCAACATATAAATAACAGGTCTTTCTTTTTACAGCAGTAGAATTGTACATGGGGTTGCACGCTTGGTTTTAGTCATTGTGTTTGGTTGTGGTGCACATGGGAGTGGGTGGGGGTGTTGATACTCTTGGTTGCTGTGCTTGCACACTTCAGTTGTGGTGCATGCACACTCTTTGTTGTTGTATGCCAGGTTTCTCATACTTTTTGGGGGTAGCCCCCAGGAATCACAAGTGACTGTGCCCTTGAGATCAGCGGGCCTATGTAGTGGTGCAGGGGTTTAACACGTTGCCTTCCTGCCTGCAAGGTAGGCACTCCACTGCTGAGCCAAATACCCAGGCCCGTTACCTTTGCTCTTAACATTTTAGGAATGTCAAGTTAGCTGATTAAGATCTTGAAGTATTCTTTATAACAGTATAATGTTCTTTGATGTGTGTAGATATATTCTGTAATTCATCTACTATACAAATATTACTATTGCTACACAGACTCACTTAGCAGTCTCTATAGGAATGTCTATATGTACTGGCACTTTTCAACAGTTGACATTTTACTAGGAACTGAAACAGAAGGCTGGTATAATGGAAATAATCTACATGCTTTCCACAACTTCCTGATAAGTGGGTTTTAATTTCTCAGTTTGGTGGGTGAAAAGGGATATTGTTTGTCACTATTTTTTATTCTCATTTTGCTGCCACAAATAATTCACAAGAATTTAAAAGAATTTTTTTTTTGCCAATTTAATGACTTCGTGACATGTGTTCTCTTCATTTCATTTTCTTATTAGTGAGGCAATGTGATACAAGTGATACAAGTGAGGTTTACACATGAATACTTTATTAGTGATATGAGTTATAAATAACTTTTCCTAATATTGCTGTTTACTATCTTGATGTATTTTACAGTATGAAATTGAGAGTTTCATGTAATCTGATAACATTTTTTTCTTTCATAGTTTTTGAGGTCTGTTTTTTGGGGGTGGGCACATCCGTCGGTGCTCAGCTTTTCTCCTGGCTCTGCTCTCAAGGAGCTCCTGGTGGTTCTCAGGTACCCAGGATGGAGCCTGCACACTACCCACTGTACTGTCATGCACAGACAAGGTATTTGTATATGCATATGTATGTACATATAAATCTTTAACAAGAATAATTTTGTATATGCTGTTGGTTAGGGGGTTAACTTATTTTCTCCCTAGAGATTGTTACATAAGTGTACATAAGCATAACTTAAATATGAAGTGTTGTTCCTCCTGAGATAAAAATAGCACCTTAAATATTAAATTTCCATCCTATAGAGGGCTCAATATCTATTTTTGTTATTTTCCTGAGCTAATGATTGTTCTTATACTAGTTTTAGATAAAGAGAATTTGAAATGCTTTTCAAAAGCTGATAAGATTATCTCCCTTATTGTTTCTTTTTTTAAAAAACTTCATTTAAGCACCGTGATTTACATAGTATGAAGTTCTTCACAGTACAGTTGTTATAAGCATTCATTGTTCAACACCAGTCCCACCACCAGTGTTCCCCCCATCACCAAAGACCCTCATTTCTCACCCATTCCCTTCCCCATGCCAGCTCCCTTAGCTGGCTCTAATTATATTGACCATTACAGTCCATATAAGGGAATGGTATTGATAAAGTCATGACCTTATCCTGGGTTTTTATGTGCGAATTTGGACCATCTGTGTTCTTGTTTTGCTCACTGAGTCTATAGTGGGTTTCTGCTACTCAAGACCAAACCACCCACTGCTGTGACCGCACACTTGTTATCGTGTACCCCATACTTAAATCTATTAAATGTGATGTGATACCTGGCACATCGGTGTACTAGCTTTTAAGACGGGTGTCGGTTCTGCTGTTCTTCAGTTTCTTTGGCGATTCACTCGTGCGTCCTGGGTCATGGAGGGCGACTGGCTTTGCATTGGCGCCGTTGGTGCCTGATCTGGCTGCGGCTGCCACCACTGGGCCCCAGAGGCGAGGGAATGGGCTCCCCTCAGTATTTCTTTTTTTTTTTCTTTTTGGGTCACACCCAGCGACGCTCAGGGGTTTCTCCTGGCTCTGCACTCAGGAATTACTCCTGGCAGTGCTTGGGGGACCACATGGGATGCCGGGGATCGAACCCGGCGGCACAGGCCGGCCACATGCAAAAGCAAGCGCCCTACCGCTGGGCTATCGCCCGGCCCCCAGCTCCCTCAGTATTTCTTAAAAATAAAATTTCTTTGTCTCTTTTTATACATTAGTTTTGTCCATGCAGCTTTTTTGGTATTGTGTTCATTGTGGACTACAAGGATGGACTGATTGTCCCAGGAATGCATATACAGTTGGTGCCTTTCTCCTGGGGTAGTCAGGTATACACGGAGCACATTGGTTCCCTGAGAGGTGCTCAGTTGACTTAATACTGGGACTGGAGATGATCAGAAATATCTTTTTATAAATAATTGTCAAGTATTTTTTTTTTTTTTTTTTGCTTTTTGGGTCACATCCGGCAATGCTCAGGGGTTACTCCTGGTTCTGCACTCAGGAATTACTCCTGGCGGTGCTCGGGATCATATGGGGCGCGGGGATCGAACCCTGGCCGGCACAGGCCAGCCGCGTGCAAGGCAAACGCCCTACCCGCTGGGCTATCGCCTCCGGCCCCAATTGTCAAGTATTTTATGCAAAAATGTATCTTTTTACATATATAGTCATCACCATGTAGCTAGAGTTTAATATCTTTAAATTTTTTTTGAATTAAAACACTGTGATTTAGAAATCACAAAGTTTTTCATAATATAGTTGTTAGAAAGTTTCATCATTCAACACCAATCCGACCACCAGTGTGTTCCCCACCACCAAAGTCCCTTACTTCCCACCCACCAACTGTCCCCAGGCCTGCTCCCTTCGCCGACACTAATTATATTGACCATTGCAGCCCAAATATGGCAATGGTAGTAATAATGCCATGACTTTTTTTTCTAGATTGTTATGGGCGAATCTTGCTGATTTCTGTTATTGCATTGACTTAGTTTCTAAAAATGTAGTTGGTTTCTACTAGTTTGAGATATTGTGTGGCCACAAAACAGTTGTGTGCCACAGGGAGAGCCAGTAGTAGCTCTGCCCTGTGTGTCTGTGTCTCTGTATCATGGCTGACAGCCTGGAAGCAGTTCATGGGTCCACCAGGTCTTCCAGGCGGGGGCAGAGGTGGGGGAAGGGGAACCCCAGCTCCATCTCCATGGAAGCCCTGTGACTTTAGCCAGGGAGATCTGCATACCTGGGCTTGAAATTGGTCTCTATTGGTGGGGCTCTGACGGACGAGCTGTGGAGTCTAGACATTGAAAATGGCTGTGATTATGGTGTGTGAGGTTCCTTTGGCTTCTTCTGAGGCTCTGTTCTTCTGAGGGATGGTGGCCTAACGAATATTTTTATCTTCAAACTTGCGTCTTTCCAAACCGCTTTGGCTAACCTCCCTCCCATTTCCAATTTGTATTTTATTTCTTATTTGCATTTCAGTTTAGTAAAAGTAATTGCGTTACAAGGGTGATTTCATGGATCCACTTTGATATTTTATATTTGATAACAATGCATAATTAAATACTTCTGTGGTAACATTTTGATGTGGACTTAGTAATGTGAGGGTGAAAATCACTACCTCAGCTGTTCCAACATTTTATGTCGTTTTCACTTTCACCTTTAGCTTTTCTCAGTCTCCATCTGCTTCATCTTTTCCTTTCGGACTCCCTAACCATGGTCGCTAGAGCATACTTGGTCCTCCAGCTATTCTTTTCCGGCTCCATTTCATTCTGTGCCAAGACTTCAAATTTTTAGAAGAGATACACTGATCTTGAAAGAGTATTTTTTTTTCTATAGTTGGGGGAGGTCACATTTGGCGGTTCTCAGGGGACCATATAGGGTGCTGGGGATTGAACCGGGTCAGCCATGTTCAAGGCAGATACTCTACCTGCTGGACTATCGCTCTGGCCGAGCAGTTGTTTTCAAAGCTGTTGTTTGTCTTGAATTTCAGTCTCATAAGCAACTGCAGAATTTTCAGTGGGTGTTTAATAGCATTTCAAAATTCATCCAACCACAGTGTAGTGTAACTGTGCCTTGACTTTGAATTTTGGTGACCCATCTGCTCCCTCCTCCCTCATCGTGGCGAGCTCCACCATATCATACAGGTCGATTTCTCTCTTGTTTTGTTACATTTTTATTCATAATAGTATTGTCTCTTACTACTATTTCTGCCATTTTGAAAATATTTATTTTCCAGGTTTGAGACATGTTAATCTATTTGTATTCATGTCATATTACTTATATTTTTCTTTATTAAATTGATTAACATTCAAAGGTATATTAATATGGTGGCTTTTTATTAGTGGTAGTTGTGGTTTAAAAACCAATAATTACTTTTTGCCTTAAATTCCCCTGGATTTACAAATTTTGTATCTTCCATATCTATCACGAGTCACTTTGTTATTATCTGTGTGCCTTCATATCCATAGTGTTTCTGCTATTTCAACATGCTTTTTTTTTATTTTTGCATTTTTGGGTCACACCCGCCATGCTCAGGGTTTCTCCCTGGCTCTGCACTCAGGAATCACACCTGGCGGTGCTCAGGGGACCATACGGGATATCTGGGATTGAACCCGGGCCGGCAGAGGCCGGCCGCTGCAAGGCAAATGCCCTACTCGCTGGGCTATCGCTCCCGCCCCTCAACATGCTTTCTAATGTGTTACTTTAGGTTGTTTATCTGTATAGCTGTATTATATGGTCTGTCCTGTCATTTATATAACATTAGTGTTTCTGCTCTTACTGTTTTATTTACTACTTTTTGCTCATTGGTTTGAGTAATATTCTTAAATACATTTTTTCTTTCTCACTTTCAGAAATATTATTCCCAGGATCAATGAAAGATGATGAAATGATGAAATAAGCTCATTTATGCATCACTGACATGCTCTTGTCCCAAATTTACTATACTTTGTCATTTTTATGATCCAGGTTTATCATAGTTAGGTTTTATTCATGCTTTATAACTTTCATGTCAGCGATTTAAAAAAAATTCTAGTTTATAGGTTTAACTTTTAATTAGTTTGCAGTTTTTTCATAGTTTTTGCTTTCATACTGTTTTGTAATTCATTCTTAAACATGTCATATTTTCTCCAGATTTTGAAAGCAATACGTTACTTTTAGAAGATTAAAAAGTATAGAGCAGAAACTATATTCATTGAGAGTTGTATTAAAAATTTAATATTGCTGTCTTTTTTCCTCATAATACTATTAAACTATTAAATCATCACATATATTGATATCACATATAAATATCACATATATGTTTTGATTCCTAACATTTTAAAATCATTGATTCTTAAAATTTTATCATTATCCATTTTTCATGTAGGGTATTTTGTTTGAGATTATTTTATGCATCATATTTCTCCTTTGTAAGTAGTGTATATAATGACAGTTTCAAAATTTTTGTCTTTAGGCCACACCCAGCAGTGCTCAGTGCGTACTCTTGCCTCTGTGGCCAGGTGTTACTCCTGTGTCTATTTGTGATGCTAGGAATTGAACTGGGATGGCAGCAGGTAAAGGCGAGCTATCTTTCTCACCCTGTATTTGCAGTTTTCTCCCTTGTAGTTCTAGTTTAGGTCTTTTACATTTATTAAATACCATCTCTATGAGGTATGGATCTAATTTAAATAAATGTGCTTATCATTTTGGAATAATTTTAGAATAACAGAAAAGTTGCAAAGTTATCTCTTTATGCCTCTCATTTTTCCTATTGCTGATATTTTAGATTAACTTGGTACATTTGTCACAACAAAAATTCAGACATTGCTATTGCCCGAACTCCACATTTTACTTAAATTTCATTAGTTTTCCTACTAATGTCCTATTCATCACCTAGGATCCCATCTAAGATGCCACAACTTTGAGTTGTCATGTCTTATTCTTCTGGTTCTTTATAGTGTATTACTTTTTTGCTTTTTGAAACATTATACTGAGAGTTTTGAGGATAACTGGCCATGTGCTTTGTTGCATAATACAAAAAACAACAAACTTCAGTTTGAGTTTGTTTTTCTAATAGTCAAACTGAGGTTGTGTCCATTTCTACTTTGAGTATTTATTTTATATTTTTGGTTATAATGCACTGCTACTTTGTAAATTTCATTGCCAAAATTGTACTTCTGGTCAGTCATTCTTTGCTGTTGACTCCTTTGTCTTGCTGTGACCAGGGCTCAGTTCTTTTGACTTTACTTTGGCTTTTTTTTCCCCTCTTAAGGAATACAGAATGCTCCAGGTTTGTCTTCTGAATTCCTTGCCCTAAGTTTAGAGACAGAATCTATTTTTCACAGAATCTTAGTTTCATTTTTATTGAAGATTGGTGTGTAGAAACAAAGTTTTGTGTCCTGGGGTGAACAGAGCTAGGAAATACCGTTTCTGTGTGTGCATGGGAGTGCCCCTATGCTCGTACCTGCTTTTATGACTATTTATCTGTTGTTAAGCTAAACATGCATTCACACTGACATCCTTGACTCGAATCCAGTTCCACTGGATTTGTACTAACCTCCCTGCCCTTGTTTGCTTCATTCCTTTGCTTATTTGTTCAACCCCAGTATCCATGTAAAGTGTTTCTGGATTAACTCATACTCCTGTGAAAAATGTCTTTACCAAATAGTGTCATTTTTATAAATAGTTCTATTTATCTTTTAGCGTTTCAGTTTCCACCGAAAAGCACTGTCTTCAAAGTTAATTTTATCAGATATTTTCTTGCCCAGTTTTTCTTTGTATGCTGTGCTTATAAAAGACCTACTTGATATAAAGATTGTTTATCTATAATGTCATACAGCTATGATATAAATATATAACACGACAAGAAAATTATAGATATAGAATATATGGCATTGTATTATTAGGTACTTTATGCTTTGTTTCAGCCTTATTCCTAAATACTGCGCAGTTCATTTTGTTAGTAGGTATGAAATAAAATATGTGTACGTACATATGCACACATATATGTAGTCATTGTCTAAAATTTTGTCCTTGTTATATTTTAAAATTCTTAACTAGGTTTCCTTCTTATTCTGTTAAAATTTCCTTAAATTTAGATATTCTGTAGCACAGTATTTTTTGGTATCTGGTAAATATAACTTAGTTTTGAACACTAGTGTTCATTAATATGGGGGGGCATATTTAGGCCCTGGGCCAACACCCAGCGGGGCTCAGGATTTACTCCTGGCTTTGGGCTCAGGAGAAGAACCTGTTGATATTCAGGTATCCATATATGGTGCTGGGGATTGAACTGAGGTTGCCATGTGCGAAACCATGTACCTTACCTCCTATACTGGTAAATCTCCAGCCCCATTTCACTTGATCACTTGAATCCCGTTATTCATCGATTTGCTCGAGCGGGCACCAGTAACATTTCCATTGGACCCTATCACGTGCCAATGTAGCCCAATGGCATCTGGTTGATTCAGGAATATGAAGAGCCTCAAACCGTTCCTTCAGGGTCTTTACAAGGAACTCTGACCATCTTGTAGGTGGGCGGCCCCGTGATCTTTTGACATCCCATGGGATCCAGTCGGTAATGGCTCTAGTCCAGCGGTTATCTCCAAATAGCATTAGATGTCCAGCCCATCTGATTTTCGATGGGGGTTGGGTAGGGGCACAGTCGGTGTGCTTGTGCTAGGGACTACTCATTGGGCTTTGTGCTTGGGGTTTAGTCCAGCGGTTGTCTCCAAATCGCATTACATGTCCAGCCCATCTGATTTTCGATGCCTTGGCAAACGAGACAGCATTCCTGATTCTGGAATAGCGACGGAGGTCAGAACTCCGATTCCTTCTCTCACTTGAGTGAGGCGTGATATTCCAAGCATAGCTCTTTCGATTCCTCTCTGGGAGACCCGAATAGCATTCTCATCCTGCTTTCATAGGGCCCCGGTCTCTGAGGCGCATGTTAATACAGGGAGAATGGTGGAGTCAAAGAGATGTGCCCGAGCTGGAGGTTTTTTGTCCTTTTTAGCTATTTCTTCGATGCCTTTGAAGGCATTCCATGCTGCTCTCTTCCTCCTGCGCAGCTCAGGTTTTAGGTCGTTCATCATGTTGCTTTCTCGACCTAGGTACACATAACTGCTGCATTCAGAGATGTTTGTACCATTGAGAGTGAATGGGGCCTCTGGAACTAGTTCATTCTTCATGAACATAGTTTTCTTTAGATTCAGCTGTAGACCTATCTATCCACATTCTCGGTCAAAGTCAGCCAGCATTTGTGCCGCTTGGCTAATGTTTGGTGTTATTAGAACGATGTCATCAGCGAAGCGGAGGTGGTGTAGTTGCCGACCATCTATCTTCACTCCCATTCCTTCCCATTCTAATTGTCGCATGATGTTCTCGAGGGTGGCGCTGAAGAGTTTTGGTGAAATGGTATCACCCTGTCGAACCCCTCTTTTCACATTAATGATCACTTCTTTGTAGAATGGTGAGATCCTGGTGGTGAATCCGTAATACAGCTCACGAAGGATCTTGATGTATTGGGTTTGAACACCCTGTTTGGCTAGGGCTTCGATGACTGCTTCAGTCTCCACAGAATCAAAGGCTTTCTGTAAATCAATGAACGTGAGACAGAGCGGCATCTTGTACTCCCTACTCTCCAGCCCCATTACTTTTTAAAAATGAATTGCTATTATTTTCTTTATTTCAGAAACATTTTAGTGGATAAACCAAATGACCAGTCTTCAAGGTGGTCTTCAGAGAGCAACTATCCACCACAGGTAAGGTTAAAATGTGGAACTCTTGATAACATTTGGAAGCCAAAATTTAAATAGCCATTTGATTTATATTAGTTGTCTGGAATCCACCAATAGTTTTACATTGTTTGAAATTATAAGGTAAAGTTTTTATTTTCTCTGCAGAAAGTTTGCAAGAATTTTTTAGTTTCATGTGGAAATGCAGTGTGAGATTTGATGAAATAAAGACATTCTACCTCTGTCTGTAAGAATGTCTAAAATCAGTTCTTATTTTCTCTTGATTACTAGTGATGCAGAACTAAGTTTCCTATTATCTTTTGTGGATATGCTAAGTAAAAAAGTTTGCTGTCAAGTCACTGAGTACTGGTCTCAGTAGTTGTGGCTTCCACTGCACTTAAGACAGACGGTCATTATGTAAATGCTTATTTTCTTTTGAGCCGGCTTCCTAGCTGTGCTGGGGAGGCCTGTGGCCCAGCACTAATCCTCCTGATAGCTGACCTGATGGGCCAGTGCTCAGAAGGGGCACTATGGTGCATCTCATTCACATCTGTGCTGGGTCAGCAGGGCCACATCCAGTGGTAGCCGAGGACCACCAGGGTTATGCCTGATGGTGCTCTTGGTCCATGGGAGCTGGGATCAAACTCAGGCCTAACTCAGTTCATAACTCAAGTTATGAACTTGAGCCCCTTGTGCTGCCCTCACCAGCTTTTGTTCTGTAAATGTTCTAGAAAATGTTAGTAAATTGATGTTTAAACAGTGGTTTAGTGACTGCCCTTTAGGGATAAACAAACAGTGTAGTAGTTAGAGTTATTTAAGTGACATCATGACGATCAGCTAAACTCCATCTTGAGTTGTGTGTGAGGTCAGCTAAATGTAAAACGGTTATTTATACATTTTAAGCATTGGCAGTTATTGTGTCCATATATTTGAGAAAGTTAATGGTCTGCTACTCTAACAGATGGGTAAACATGACATTTTTTATTCTAGTGTAATTCTTGGGAACCTTGTCTTGGTATTTATTTTCCTTTAGGTTGATTTTTGTCTGCATACCATTTTGGAACACCTGGTGTTTTACATGTTTTATTACAAAATATTATGCCTGAAACAAATACATCTATTTACTCATTAACCACCTTTAGAAATGAAAAAATGCAGAAAACCTTTTTGTAGCCTTCAGTTCAACCTCATCTTGTATTTGTTCTCTCATTCCACTCCAGTAACTGTGATATCAGATTTTGTTAAACATTTTCTCACAGTATTACTTATGTATATTTTATATTCTGTTTTAAATTTTAACTGAATTAATATATTAACTGAATCAAAATTTGTGTGACTTTCCACATTTTTTGTGTAATATTTAACTTTTTTATGTTGCTATGTATGATTATAGTTCTTTTTTTTTTTTCTTTTTGAGTCACACCTGGCAATGCTTAGTGGTTATTCCTGGCTCTGCACTCAGGAATTACTCCTGGTGGTGCTCTGGGGACCATATGGGATGCCGGGATCAAACCCAGGTCAGTCAAGAGCAAGGCAAATGCCCTACCTGCTATGCTATTGCTCCAGCCTCTGTAGTTGATTTTCAATACTGCATATTATTCCTGAATATAAATAAATGTATTTATTTTGCAATAGGCAGCTGTTTTCCTTTTTATTTTTAACCTTTGATGTGCTGTTTTTTTTTTTTTTTTAAAGAGCCTCAAACCATTCCATCAGGTCATGGGAATGAGGTCTATAATTGTTACTGGTATCTGGCATATCAAATACAACACGGGTAGCTTGCCATGCTCTGCCGTGCGGGTAGCATACTCTTGTAGTCATCTCAAAATCCAGCATTTATTGATGCCGCAGCCGCTTGCAGTTCTGCGAGCCGGGCTGTGATAGGCTGGTCTGCTGGTTCTGACGAGGGGAAGTCCAGATGTGGAAAATGGAGGTCCTCATGGAGTGGGGGGGTCGTCTGACTTGTTGTGAGGTTCTGCTGGGGTGGCGGGCGAGGGCTAGAACCTGCCATCCCCTCCCGGGCACCTCATGAGCGACTGGGCACAGTGAGAGCCAGTAGCAGCTCTGCCCCATGTATGTCTCTCATGTGCTGTTTGGCAGAGCTGCTACTGGCTCTCACTGTGCCCAGCCACACATGAGGTGCCGGGAGGGATGGGGAGGTTCTAGCCCTGGCCCACCACCCCAGCAGAGCCTCACAACAAGCCAGACGACCCCCACTCCATGAGGACCTCCATTTTCCACATCTGGACTTCCCCCGTCAGAACCAACTGAGCCAGCCTTTCACAGCCCAGCTCATCGAGATCCACCCTGCTGCAGTCTTTTTTAATCCGGCCCAGGTATGCTGATCCAGAGACAGACATGGGGCAGAGCTGCTACTGGCTCTCCACTGTGCCCAGCCGCTCATGAGGTGCCCAGGGAGGGATGGCAGGTTCTAGCCCTGGCCCGCCACCCCAGCAGAGCCTCACAACAAGCCAGATGACCCCACACTCCATGAGGACCTCCATTTTCCACATCCGGACTTCCTCCTCGTCAGAATTCCACCCATTAGACCAGCCTATCACAGCCCGGCTCGCGCTGCCACAAACAGCCGCCGCGGTTCATCAATAAATGCTGGATTTTGAGATGACTACAAGAGTATGCTACCCGCACGGCAGAGCCTGGCAATCTACCCGTATCGTATTTGATATGCCAGATACCAGTAACAATTATAGACCTCATTCCCATGACCTGATGGAATGGTTTGAGGATCTTTATGTTCCGGGAGCAAGCAGGTGCCCTTGGGCTCTACCTGCATGAGACAGGACATATGGAGATGTTACTGGTGCCCGCTCGAGCAAATTGATGATGAGCGGGAAGACAGAGATACAGTGATGTGCTGTTACTAGCAGGCTCCTCTTAACATTCTTATTTGATGTCTACTGGCCCTCCAATACCTGTACAGGGCTTACTATGGGGTATATACTTGGAGTAGAATTGCTGAACTATAGACTATTAGCTTGTTCTTCTTTTTGATAGGGTAGGTCTGTTATCATAAACTGCCTATATAGTTTATACTCTGATGGCAGTATATGGAAGGTGCTGTACATTACATTCTCTCCATAACTTCCTTAGCTAAGTTTTATTTTTATTTCCAGACTGGTAGGTCTTTTATTCTAACTCAAGATGGTTTTAATTGCCTTTTCTAGTTTATAGTCAAACCTTTGCATATGTTTATGAACTTGGCATTGTATTCTTCTGTCTTCTCCCCCACCTCTTCACATTCATTTTTTCCTTTATTAATTTTTAAACTTAACTCAGTTGTAACTTAAATTGAGCTTATTGTGCAGGGGTTTATTTTACTTTTTTTTGGATTTATTTTTATTTGAGCCATATTCAGTCTTACTTTAGGTTCTGTGCTCAGAAATTATTACTGCAGGTAGTACTTGGGAGATCGTATTTGGTGCCAGGAATTGAATCCTAGTTGGTAGTTTGAAAGGCAAGTGCCTTACTTGCCATATTCTAACCCTAAGTTATATATATTTTCCTATTATAACATACCTCTTTACTCTGAAATTCCCATTATTATAAAAAAATTGAAATGTAATAGATGTTAATAAATAATTGTTTATTTATTATTTATGTAATAAATACACATATGGTATCTAACTTTAGGTAATTTTTTAAAAGGCACCTGGGCTGGAGAAATAGTACAGAATGTAAGGTTCTTGTCTTACATCTAGTGGTCGCTCGTTCAAATCCCTGCCACTGAATGTGGTCCCCAAGCACTGAGAGTAAGCCCTGAGGTCTAAAGAACAGTTACCAAAATGGTCACACATATGAGACTAATTCATCGTGGAAATTCATAACACGGATTCTGTTTTTGTTCTTTTATTTTTTTTTTTGCTTTTTTGGGTCACACCTGGCGATGCTCAGGGGTTACTCCTGGCTCTGCACTCAGGAATTACTCCTGGCGGTGCTCGGGGACCATATGGGATGCTGGGGATCGAACCCAGGCGGCACAAGCCGGCGCATGCAAGGCAAATGCCCTACCCGCTGGGCTATGGCTCCGGCCCCTGTTTTTGTTCATTTTTATTGCAACCCAAACAGCTAGGGTTTTCATGTGGTCTCTCTCAAAATAGCATAACCAGAAAATATATAATCATTCCAGTTATTAGTTTTGTAAGGTGAGCATATGGAATTGAGTGCATATAGCCTTAGTGATAGATATATAGCAAGTAATATCATTTTCCTAGGGTTTAGAGTCAGGTTATAATAATTCTAACCCTTATTCTGAAAAATTATTATCAGTGCTGAAGAGAAAGCCATATGCTCACATATACAAAGTTTATGAAAACTTGAACCCTAAATTGCTTCATTCTCAGGATAAGTATTGTTGGGGAGCCGGTGGTATCCCCAACAGTACCAGGGCAGAATTTCTCTTCTACCTCCAAGGCTGCTGGGGAACGGATGAAAACTCACGAGCCCCGCGCAGTTCCAAAAAAGGCTTTTTTTTTTTTTTTTTTTTTGCTTTTTTGAGTCACACCTAGCAATGCTCAGGGGTTTCTCCTGGCTCTGCACTCAGGAATTACTCCTGGCGTGCTCGGGGGACCATATGGGATGCCGGGCATCGAACCCAGGCCAGCATGGGCCAGCTGTGTGTTAGGCAAAAGCTCTACCCTCTTGCCCCAAAAAGGCTTTTAATAGTACAAAAGCTGTACCACTGCAATCCAGTATAAAGGAAGACCTTAGCTCTGGTCAGAACTTAGACCATATCCAATCTCCCACCAAAGAGGATCACACTAGAGAGAGTCCTACCAAAGAGGGTCCTACCAGAAAGGAGTTGTACCAAAGAGAGGATCTCACCCGAGAGAGAGCCCTACCACAAAAAAAGGGAGAGTACCTCAAGTCAATCCCCTTATATACACCAAAGTAATCCTAACTTCAGGGAGGGTCTTGTCAACAAAGAACCCTAAACAGTTTATAGATAGTAGAAGATCGTAGAAGGGTGGTGCCACATCCTGCTACAGGTACTTGATATTCCCCTACATCCAAAAAAAATACTGAAAATTTATTTACCTATGGGAGAAAATATTTTTCTCTAATAACAATACAACTCAGCATTGATACTTAGAAAGCAAAAAGTTATAAAATTTATCACTGATATCGAAATGTGATTATATTTTGAAACTTTACCCCAGATGTGTTTCTAAGTTAAACCAAGTATTACACTTCAAGTTAGAGAATTTATATTTTATGTGACTTAACAATCTTCTTTATTATTTGGTATTAGTAAAGTTTTGTATATACATTCTAATTCTTTGACTTGGATTTAGGGGTGGTATATGTTTTACATTTTTACATTGCACCTAACTAACCAAATATTAAGACAAAAGCAATCAAAACCCAAATCTCAAAAGAAATGGAATGGTAAGAAATGCTTTAATGAAAGTTAAGAGATGTGTTATTTTCAGTGATTACCATAAAAACTTTTTTCCAAAAGTCCTATTATTACACATTAATTTGATATGAATATAAAAAATTAATGACTGAAAGAACACTTTCAGCTTCTGTGGCTACTTGAGTGTAAGCAGTACATACGCCTCAATAGTTACTGTATATGATCAGGGCTTTGACATTGGGATCAGTGAATCATAGGGATGCTTTTCACAGAATAGTCAGAGGTCCCATCACTATACAGTGGTTTGAACCAATAGGATCTCACACTTGAAAGCTTTAGAAGGTCCGTTGCTGGTGAAAGTTAAGTGATTCACAGATGGCGACTCTGAGAGTCTCTTGATCTTTTTTCTTTCAGCACAGTGGTGGTTGAGACTGTAACTGTTGACATAACTAAGAGGTAGCATTTGTTCCAGAAATCAAAAAGGATCCCACCGCAAGCGCTGCTTGCATCTCCTTGCTAGAATTTCATCCACTATGCCTTTAGTTGTGAGATAGCAAGAAGAGTGGGTTGAGAGTGGAGCTGGGTCAGCCACATAGTGTCAGCTAGACAGGTTGATTTTTAATTGCAGCTCTGCCATTTTGTAAAAATTTCATTTGTAAAATTAGAATAAGAAGATCCTTGTTATACTGCTCCTATAGACATGCATGTACACATTGAGCAGTGTGCTACTCGGGAATTAAGTGTCCATATGATTTCGTCATCAGACTTTTTATGTCACATAGCATAAAATTACCATTATGTAAATTTGGTAAGGCTGTTACCAAATACACATTTAGTATACGTATAGTGTTATGTGACTATTAATTTCTCTGGGGTTCCAAAATACTTCCATTACTCAATAAGGAAATCTAGTACCTGTTACATTAAGCAGTCTCTTCTTTTTTTATACAACAGGTAAGTCTATAAGAAGAAAAGCAGATTTAATGTTGCTAGGATCTGGGCTCAGATCCAAAGCAACATTAAATCTGCTTTTTCTTCTTATAGACTTACCTGTTGTATTTTTGTAAATAGTGCCATACTGTAAATGATCTTTAGAGTCTGATTTTTTTTTCTCAGCATATTTTTTGATATTCATCCATGTTGTAGTATATATCAATACTCCCATTACTTTTAGTGACTGATTAATAGTCCATTGCATAGGAATACTGCATTTTACCTATTTGCATATATGGGCATCTGAATTATTTCACTCTTTGCCTATTCTGACTGGTGTTGCTCTGAATACTTGAGAATTATTTATTTATTCATCTATTTGTTTGGTTGTTTATTTGTTTATTTATTTATTTATTTATTTATCTATTTATTACTTCTCTGGAGTAGATATCTGGAAATAGAACTTCTGGGTTAACAGTACAGAGTACTGACTTTCAGAAGTTGTGTTTTAAGTAGAGGATCTAATTTGACTCCTTATTTTTTTTAGTATTTGATTTTGAAGCTTGAAAGGCCTGCAATAGTCCAGAATATCACATTTGGAAAGTATGAGAAAACTCATGTCTGCAATTTGAAGAAGTTTAAAGTCTTTGGTGGAATGAATGAAGAGAATATGACGGAACTGTTGTCTAGGTGAGTCACCACTGTGAGGAGGAAGGGGTTGTCTTCTAGATAAGACATAGGCTGCTTTGTGGCCACACCTGCATGGTCTGAGTTTTCTTCTCTCCCAAGGAGGAAAAGTATTTCTGTTCTTCTATTGATAGTAGCTTATTTTAGTATTGTGGGTTGAATTAGTCCATTTTGGGGTTTTGTTTTGTTTTTGTGCCAGACCTGGCTGTGCTCAGGGCTTACTCCTGAATCTGAGCTCAGGGATCAATCCTGGAGGCTTCAGTGACCCATATGGGATTCAGGGGACCAGAGCCAGTTAGCTGTATGCAAGACAAATGCCCTATACTCTGTACTATCTCTCCAGCCCCATGTGAGTGAATTAGTTAAAACCATTAGATCATTTAAAAAAAATTTTTTTTTAATTTAAAACATTTTTTTACATTTATTTATTTATTTTTTGACAGTTACAAAAATGTTCATGTTTGGGTTTAAAACCATACAGTGTTCCAGCACCCATCCCTCCACCAGTGCCCACCTCCCACCACCAATGTCCCCGATACCCTCCTCCCTCTCCTAGCCTGCCTCCAAGGCAGAAAACCATTAGATCTTAATCATTGTTATAGTTAAAAAAATTTTAACCATCAGATATTGGTTGATATCAAAGAAGAAAGATCATTATTTGTTTTCCCTACTCATTTTTTAATCTTGTGCATTTCAGAATACATTCATTAAAATCTTTGCTAAATTTATTTTCAGTCTTATTTTTGAACTTTAGAAATATATTCGACTTTAATTAAAACATTTCACCAGAAAGAAACATCTTTCAGGAATTCATAATAAATTGAAAACTAAAAGAAAAATTATGTGAATGCATAGAGCAGCATGGTGCCTGCTACTAGGATGGAACTGTGCTAAATTTGGATTTTAACAGCATAGAGCAGCAGCAGTGAAAGTGCTCACTTGCTCCTTAGGTAATCAGACATCAGATAGATAATGGGTGGCCAACTCATGCCAGAGTTTTACAATACATTTGTGATGTCCCTGTTACACAATATGTTATACAAATAGATGTACTATTTTTGACTTCAAAGGATTTCAGAATCTAAGACTCCTAAAAGGTAAGTGACTTTTCTTTGAGTACTTTTTGTCGATTCTAGTTGGAGAGAGATAGTAAGGACTTATTTGTATTTAGGATAAGGTGTATGCTTTAGAATTTGTAGTCACAATGCAATTGAATGAGCTGTCAAAGAAAAACTGGCATCTTAACCAGAATTAGATGACTTAATTCTTTGATGGTAATTTGACTTCATATTGTCAACTATGAGTGAGCTATTATCTAATTTTCTGTTTGGTAATTAAATGTTTCATTGTATTTAGAGATGGCATTAAGGCCTTTAGGTTCTGTCACACATTTACATGCTCTGCAACTACATTATTTAATAAATAAGCCTTGAATATATTTTTCATTGGTTATTATATAAATAAAGCTGCAGTTACAATGCAGTCTGTATTTTGAACTTTTTCCCATGTTCACCTATGGCTTTACACTGTCTTTGTCGTATGTTTTGAGCACTGATTTGACTTGATAATCTAAAAATTATATTAACCTGTGTTTTATTGTACTTAAAGACTTGAAAACTGTACTTTTTTTCTCCACAGTGGATTAAAAAATGATTATAACAAAGAAACATTCACTTTGAAGCACAAAATTGATGAACAGATGTTCCCTTGTCGATTCATTAAAATAGGTAAGATTTTCAGAAATCTGCAGTAGAAATAAAGTCTGTATTATCAGACAGTAGTATGGCCTGTAAACCAAATTTTGCAGGACCCTTATTTTTTAAATGGGAGTACTTCCAGTTCTTCACTTAATACTGTCTGCTTTTGCATTGCAAAGACAGAGATGAATAATTGTAAGAGGCCAGTCTTAGAACATAAAAAAGATTTACTATGTGAGTCTTTGCTGAGAAGTGTTCTGAGCTATGCTCTATGAATATGTTACAACTAAGGACATTTTTATCTTGTTTGTCTTTGAGGTTGGGGTAGGTTTAGTCCACAGCCCACTTGCGCAGAGCTGGCTTTTGGCAGTGCTTGGGGCACCATACACAGTGCAGAGAGTAGAACCAGGTTCATTCAGTTATTTGAAGGCGAACCAAATATTTCCCCCATTGAAAGAGTCTGAAGATTTCGTAAGATAAAGTGATTTGGTCACTTTGTTTTATGAAAGGTTTACCAATTATTCTACAGCTACAACAGGCCAAATATTAGTGAATTCCTTCCAGACTGCATTATAATTATTTTCTGTTCTTTCATATTCAAGTGACATGGAGTTTGCTAAACTTAATTTTATGACCTTCTAATGTATTGCAAGATATTTGAGAACTGCTACTTAATGTTTGTAATTTATTTAGCAAATGTTTTATTATTAAGGAAGTATTTTTAATGCCTCCTTAAAATGAAGTTTCAAGGATTCTTTTGCTTTCCTTTGAGATTTATCGTTTAGAAGACAAGATGTTTGTAGCTTGAGTCTTAATTCCCACCACTATTGCATATCTATAAAAATCTGTGTTAAAATTAGGATTAAGTTTAATCCAGTTTTTTTAAAGAATAACAGTAGAAGCCAGAATTCCTGTTTTGATTTGGGAGAAAATTCCTCTTCTGGAAGCAGTGTACATTGTAGTTAGTCATTGTCAGCCTGTTGTGTTGACCATTGATGTCATTGCATCAATAAAGACTGACTATAAAGAAAAAGGTAGTTGGTGCTTTTTAAAAAAAATTATTACTGTTGGTTTATTATTGTAAACCAACAGTATTGGTTTACAATACTGTTAATGGTAGGGTTCTTGTATAAGTCATTCCAGTACCACACCCTCCATCTCAGAGTCAATTTCTCTTCCAGTGAAACTTCTCTGTCCAGTGAAACTTCTCCATCCTATGTCCTCCCATTCCTCCTCCCTGTGCTAAGCTTTCTACTGAAGACCTCTTCTCAGTTGGAAAAGCTAATTTTTGACTGTTGCTCTCCAGTGTGTTATTTTCTTTTCTAACTATCACTTATCACTTATCTTCCCTTTATTCATTGATTTGCTCGAGCGGGCACCAGTAACATCTCCATTTGTCCCTGTCACGTGCTAGTGTAGCCCAATGGCATCTGCTAGCTCCAGGAACATGACACAGACCGTTCATTCAGGTTTTTGACGAAGAAGTCTGACCATCTCATAGGTGGGCGGCCACGTGTTCTTTAGACATCCTCTGAAATCCAGTCAGTAACAGCTCTGGTCCAGTGGTCATCCCTAAATCGCATTATGTGTCCTGCCCATCTGATTTTCATCATCTTGGCAAATGAAACAACATCCTAGATTCTTGATTGTTGATGGAGGTTGGAACTCGGATTTATTCTCTCACTTGAGTGAAGCTTGATACTCCAAGCATGACTCTTGCGATTCCTCTTTGGGCTACCCTAGTAGCCTTCTCATCCTGTTTTCATAGGTCACAGGTCTAACTATAGTTAATTTTCTAATTATAAAGTAAATAATAAATGAAAATCTTTTTCAGTGAGAATTATAAACAAAAGTTTTTTTTGTTTTGTTTTGTTTTTGTTTTGGGGTCTTATCAGCAGTGATCAGAACTTACTCCTAGCTCAGTGCTCAGGGATTACTCCTGGTGGGGCTTGAGGATTTAATGTATTGCCTGGGATCAGACATGGGTCAGTCACGTGCTATGCAAACTCCATTACCTGCTGAATTGTCACTCTAGCCCTCAAAACTTCTTAGTTGTTTTTATTATCATTTTTTCCCCCTCTCCTACCTCCTTTGTCAGTCTTAGTGTTTCAGAATGAATTTAATTTTGGTGGCTCCTTTTTTAATCCTAATGAGTAATTCTTTTCTCTGCATGCCCAAGCCCAGTTCTTAACAATTTCGGATAGCTTTTACAACTCTGTGATCTTAAATTTCTAGTGTGCAAGCAGTAAAAAATACCTTACTGTTTCATATAATAAATTTGTATTATATAGTTTTTAAAAGTACCTACTTAACTTCTACTTGGATTAGTTATATAAAATGAAATGTTCTGTTTTTCTGAGTTCTTTCATTTCTGCTATTTTGGTATATTTTTAATGGTTGTTAGTTTTCTTTGAAGGAGACTGCTACTGAAGCTTCTGTAGTTTTTAGTATTTTAGTATTACTATTAAAGAAATTTGGATAAAAGTGTGTTTAGAGGTTCTGGAGAAATAGTACAGCAGGTATGGTTTTGCATAGCTTGAACCCAGTCTGAGTTCTATCCACAGCACCACCACATATAGCACCCCCAGCTCTGCTAGGAGTGAGCCCTGAGCAGAGCCAGGAGTCAGTCCTGAACTTGCCAGGTGTGGTCCCCAAACAACTCTTTTTTTCCTTAGAAGTTCCTAAGGGGCTGGCAGTTCAGTTCAGATGGCAGCACCCCGTTCCTTTGTATGTGTGAGACTCTGAGTTTATCTGTGACACTGCTACCCACTTCCAGCACTTCTGGGTGTCACCCTGATGGCACCAGCACTGCTGGCAGGAGACCAAATTATCCTGGTCCACATTGCCTGACCTAGAGTCACCTGAGAGTGCTTCCTGTAAGATATTTTTATAAATCAATTATATTTAGCTGCATTAATATAAGAAGTCCGGCCTTGCCCATCCTGCAGGGGCACAATGGTACCTTTTACTTGACATTGTTTGGTTCCTGCCACCATTTGTACCACAGTACAGGCCCAGCACTATACATATTATGGTTTAGGTTGATTATTCATTGGAGCATTTAAAATGATTTTATTTTTTTTTAAATTTTTTATTATACCACCGTGAAACATACAATTACAAAGGTGTTCATAATTGGTTCTTGGTAATACAGTATACCAACACCCATCCCTCCACCAGTGCCCCATTTCCACCACCAATGTAACTCACCCCCTCCTGCCCACCCCCATGCTGCCTTAATAGCAGACAGCCCCGTTTCCACTCTTTCTCTCTCTGTCTCTCTCTCTCTGTCTCTGCATTTCTCTCCCTCTTATAAAATGATTTTAGATGCGTACTGACCTGTTTGAGATTTATGATATTACTATTTAGATAGCGTACTCGCTCTTATTTTTTCTCTTAAAAGATACTATTCTCTGTAGTGTTTCCTTTCTAGTCTTTCCCCAGCCTTCTATAGACAAATTTTCTTTGAAAATAGTAGTGTGAAATTATTACTTTTATTCCTATAATTTTTACGTTATCTATTCTGATACAATATTTGAGTGATGTGTAGCTCTCTTGGTAATTTACCTCAGATTTATTTACCTGGTTGACATGAGGTGATAGAATTGTTGGAATTCCTAAAATGTGTTTGACTACTTCACATTATATTTTACAATTATGTTTGAAAGATCTTTATCCAGAAAACTTATTTTCTTAAGTAGCATAGTTTCTAAATATAGTCAGCCTTCAATTATTTGGTAAGGTAGGAGAACTAAACATGACTAAAGCAGTGGTAAGATAATCTCCAAATCATGTTCCAACATTTAGATATATTTTTCAGTTACAATGAAAAATGTTTATATAATATGAGAGAGAGAGAGAGAGAAGAGAGAGAGAGAGAGAGAGAGAGAGAGAGAGAGAGAGAGAGAGAGAGAGAGAGAGAGAGAGAGAGACTTCTCCAAAGCAGAAAAAAGCCGGGCAGGGGCTAGTTTTAAAATACATGTGAGGACTCTGCCCACCCTCCCCTTCGAAAGCCTTGGGCCCAGGACCCCTACATAATGGAGCCTCACTGTCTGACATCAGCTCTAATTCTCTAAACCCCCTTAGTGTCCACCTGAGATTATTACTGAAAGCATAATGAAGATAGTGGATGCAACAACCATTCTTCAGTGACCTTAGATGGTCATATATCATGGTCAACTCAATGAAATGGCTAGTTCAGAACTTGTTATCGTATTCAAAGAGCACTATGTGGTAAAAGAAATAATTTGAATAGCAGTGGCATCATTAGTTCCTTGGTATAGACAACTGAACAGAACAGTTCTTAAGTAATTTGAAATCTAAACCTCCAGTATTAATCTGCATAGCCTCCCAAGACTGCAACAAGAAGATTTGAAATACCTCAACAAATCTGTCACCATCGGGAGATGGAATCAGTAATCAAAAATCTTCCCAAACACAAAGCTCAGGTACAGACAGATTCTCCAGTGAATTCTACCATAACTTTTCAAGCTCTTCTGGGAAATTGAAGAAACAGAAATATTCCCACATAGCATCTATGAAGCACATATCACCCTGCTACCCAAAGCAGACAGAGATGTCACGAAAAAGGAAAACTACAGCCCAATTTCCCTGATGAACACAGATGCAAAGATCTTCAATAAAATACTAGTAAATAGAATCCAAAGAGTCATCAAAAAGATTATATACCATGACCAAGTAGGATTCATCCGGGAATGCAAGGATGGTTCAACATCCACAAGTCAATCAACATAATACATCATATGAATAAGAAGAAAAATAAAAACACATGTCATATCAATAGATGCAGAGAAAACACTTAACAAGATCCAACACCTGTTCATGATAAAAACTCTCTGTAAAATAAGAATTGAAGGAACCTTCCTCAATATAGTCAAAGCCATCTACTACAAGCCCTCAGCAAGCATCATTCTCATTGGGGAAAAACTGAAAACCTTCCCCCTAAGATAGTGACAAGACAGGGGCTTCCCACTCTCACCACTTCTATTCAATATAGTCTTGATCACTTGATCACTTGACATCCCGTTATTCATCGATTTGCTCGAGCGGGCGTCAGTAATATTTCCATTTGACCCTATCACGTGCCAGTGTAGCCCAGTGGCATCTGATTGCTTCAGGAATACGACGAGCCTCAAATTGTTTGTTCAGGGTCTTGATGAAGAAGTCTGACCATCTTGTAGGTGGGCAGCCACGTGATCTTTTGACATCCCATGGGATCCAGTCGGTAACCGCTCTAGTCCAGCGGTCATCTCCAAATCGCATTACATGTCCAGCCCATCTGATTTTCGATGCCTTGGCAAACGAGACAGCATCCCTGACTCTGGAACAGCGATGGAGGTTGGAGCTCCGATTCCTTCTTTTACTTGAGTGAGGCGTGATATTCCAAGCATAGCTCTTTGATTCCTCTTTGGGAGACCCAAATAGCATTCTCATCCTGCTTTTATAGGACCCAGGTCTCTGAGGCGTATGTTAATGCAGGGAGAGCGGTGGAGTTGAAGAGATGTGCTTGGAGCCAGAGGTTCTTTGTCTTTTTTTTGCTGTTTCTTTGATGCTTTTGAAGGCAATCTATGCCGCTGAAAGAGAAGAAAGGGATATTAAAAGAAACAATCCCATTCACAGTTGCGCCAAAGAAAATCAAATACCTTGGAATCAGTTTGACTAAGAATGTAAAGGATCTCTACAGAGAAAACTACAAAGCGTTACTTCAAGAAATAAAAGAGGATGGGCCGTAGCAATAGCACAGCGTGTGCCTTGCACACAGCCGACCCAGGTTCGATCCCCAGCATCCCATATGGTCCCCCGAGCACCGCCAGGAGTAATTCCAGAGTGCAGAGCCAGGAGTAACCCCTGAGTGTCATTGGGTGTGACCCAAAAAAGAAAAAAAAAGAAATAAAAGAGGACCTAAAGAAATGGAGACACATTCATTGCTCATGGATTAGGAGAATTAACATTGTCAAAATGGTAATACCCCCTAGAGCTTTATACAGATTCATATGTGTGGTCCCTATAAGGATACCCATGGCGTTCTTCAAAGAAATTGACCAGACACTCCTGATATTTGTATGGAATAATAACCTCCCCAGGAATAGTTAAAGCAATCGTTGGGAAAAAGATGGGAGGTATCACTTTCTCCAACTTCAAACTCTACTGTAAAGCAGTCAGAATTAAAGCGGCATGATACAGGTATAGAGACAGACCTGTAGAACTATGGAATAGAATTGAAACATAGTCTTAATATACAATCACTTAATCTTCAATAAATGAGCAAAAAAATATTAAGTGGAGCAAAGAAAGTCTCTTCAACAAATGGTGCTGGGAAAACTGGGAAGCTACATGTAAAAAATGAACTTAGAATTCCTAATGCCATGCACGAAAGTCATATCAAAATGGATTAAAGATCTCAACATCTGACATGAATCTATAAGGTACACTGAAGAAAACATAGGAAAAATGCTCTGCGACATCAAAGCTAAAGGCATCTTCAAAGATAAAACACCACTGACAAAGCAAATAGAAGCTAAGATAAACAAATGGGATTATATAAAACTGAAAAGCTTCTGTACCTCAAAAGACATGGTCACCAATATATAGAGACAGCCCACACACTGGGAAAACCCAAAGCTCATCTGATAAGGGATTAATATCCATGATATCTCAGGCACTGGTAGAATTTTACAAGAAGAAAACAGCCAACCCCATCCAAAAAATGGAGAGAAAAAATGAACAGAAACTTCCAAAAAAGAGATTCGAATGGCCAAAAGACATATAAAAAAGTGCTCTTCATCATTAATCATCGGAGAGGTGCAAATCAAAACAATGATTAGGTATCATCTCACACCACAGAAACTGGCACATATCCAAAACAGCAAGAACAACCAGTACTGGCGGGAATGCAGGGATAAAGAGACTCTCATCCACTGTTGGTGGGAGTGCCGACTCGTCCAGCCCTTTGGGAAAACAATATGGACATTCCTCCAAAAACTAGATATTGAGCTCCCATTCGACCCAGCAATACCACTCCTGGGAATATACCCTGGAGACCCAAAAAAACATAGCAGAAACACTATCTGCACTTCTGTATTCATCGCAGCTCTAGTCATGATAGCCAGAATCTGGAAACAACCTAAGTGTCCAAGAACAGAAGATTGGCTAAAGAAACTATGGTACATCTACACAATAGAATACTATACAGCTGTCAGAGAAGATGAGGTCATGAAGTTTAATTTTTATTTATTTTTTTTTTCTTTTTGGGTCACACCCGCAACGCTCAGGGGTTACTCCTGGCTCTGCACTCAGGAATTACTCCTGGCGGTGCTCGGGGAGACCATATGGGATGCCGGGATCGAACCTGGGCCGGCACAGGCTAGGCGCGTGCAAGGCAAACACCCTACCCGCTGGACTATGGCTCCGCCCCAAGGTCATGAAGTTCACCTGTGAATGAAATTAGAAGGAAAAGGACAGATATAGAATGAGTGCATTCATTAATGAATATAAATATATACCAGTGTACTACTAATTGTGGGAAATGGTAATGTCAGATAGAACTCAACATTGAATATACACAGAAAGACTCACTCGATAAACCCTAAATGTCTGTAGGGCAAGCCACAATGTGTAAAAGGAGAGAGAGAGAGGTACAGAGACAGAAAGAGAGGAAAAGAGAAAGTGCCTGCTATAGAAGCAGACTGAGGGTGGAAGGGAGGGAATGTGCAGACATTGGTGGTAGGAATTGGACACTGGTGGAGGGATGGGTGCTGGAACATTGTATGATTGAGACCCAATTATGAACATCTTTGTAGTTGTATATCTCACAGTGGTTTAATAATAAATAAATAAAAATAAAAATTGGAAAAATTTTTTTTCAAGTTAAAAAAAACAAGAACAATAAGGAAACCAATTAACCCAACTGCTGTGTCAGGCAGATATAGAAAGCCAGGCAAATCCTCAAGCCCATTAAAGCTCTTGTGCCTGGTTGATGAGGACCTAAAATCAACACTCACTGCATTGGCTGTTGAAGTTAAGCAAGCATGGCTAGTGAAATGAAGCAACTACTAGATGAGAAATTTTACCAACTCAAATAGGAACTGATTCATAGAATGACAAAGTCCATACAAGATCAAACGAAGGAACCTAAGGAACACAGTAGCAGGCCATGGTAACAGAATTGTACAGAACTTGTACAGAACTTAATAGCATATAATCCAGCATTGGTAAGGAACTGACAATAAATAAATAAAATAAATAAAAAGAATGTTAGGTGCTTAATGGATAAAATCAAGAGAAATAATCTCCAAATTACAGGAATATGAGAGGAGAGGAAAAATGGGAAAGGGGAAGAATAGATGGTAGGAGAGAGCATAGCTGAGGATCACCCTCCCTCCTCTACCCCCAAACTCTGGAGGGAGCGATACACAGAAGCGAGAGGTCTAAAGAGTACCAAGAAAAAATAAACCCAAACAAACAAAGTCTATACATAATCAGAATGGTAAAATCTAAAGAGAAAGACTTCTTTTTGAGAGCGGAGAAACCTTAAATATAAGGGGAAACAACATAAGTATTACAGAAGATCTCTCAGATGAAACAGTAAAAGGGGTGAAAAGAGTGGAATGACATATTCCTATTTCACTGAAAAACTTTCAACCTACAGTCCACTACTCTGCAAAGCTCTCATTTAGATAGGGAGAAGGATAAAATCCTTCTGAGACAAACAAGAGCTGACAGCATATGCAATAACTTGCCCTGAACAAAATACTGAGAGACCATTTATAGAAACCAAACAGCCAGTTATAGAAGCAACAACTCCACACAGTAAAATGGCAGGAGTGGAAGGAGCCTTCCTCACAAGAGTAAAGGTTATCTACAACAGCCCAAATAATATTATTTTTATTATTATTTTTACTTTGGGCCACACCTGGAAGTGCTCAGGGGTTCCCCTGACATTTTACTCAGGAATTACATGGAAGACCTAGAATCCACAATAAACTTCTAGAAACAAAAAAAAAAGGTGATATAGCAAAATGGTTGGTCTTAAAGTCAATACACAAAAATTGGCCTCATTCTTTTTTTTAAAATTTTTTTTTATTATACCACCATGAGATAGACAATTACAAAAATGTTCATAATTGGGTCTCGGTCATACATTGTTCCAGCACCCATCCCTTCACCAGTGCCCCATTCCCACCACCAATGTCCCCACATTCCCTCTCTCCCAGCACTATAGCAGGCATTTTTTATCTTCCCTCCCTTTCTTTCTGTCTCTCTCTCTCTCTCTCTGTCTGTCTCTATTTCATTTTTTTAAAATTTTTATTATACCATGTGTGATATAGAGTTACAAGGATGTTCATAATTGGGTCTCTACAATACAGTGTTCCAGAACCCATCCCTCCACCAGTGCCAATTCCCACCACCCAATTCCCAAACACGCCCACCCAAACCCTGCCTGCTGCTATTGCAGGCGCATTTAACTTCTCTATCTCTTTGTCTATGTCCCAGTATTTCTCAATCTCTCTTCTATTACACTTTGTGGCTTGTCCCACGGATACTAATAATGTATGATGTCTCTATCTGATTATTTAATAGTGAGTTCTAGTGTGACATCATAATTCCTCATTCCCCATAACCTCTCCAGTTTGATGCAAATAGATTGATTGTTGAAGTGTACAAGTGAGAAAGATCCTGGAAGGACCTGGTGCTAAAATACATTGAGTCAAAGATTATCGCGCGGCCGCCGGATCTGGAGTCTCTGTCTTCCGGTGGTTGGCTGTGGTGGCTGGAGCTCAGGGTCACATGCCCACTGAGCCTGGAGGCTGGGGACTGGGTGGAGGCCCCCAATCCCTTGCTTTGAGTTCAGCAGGCGTGGCCGCCTGCATGCCGAGCAGGCCCTAGGAGCTATGTAGGACATGACCAGGCGCTGGCCGAGCCTTTTGCTTTTCCCCAGGAACTCCATAGGGCCGCTCACCATGAGGCCAAGCTGCACAGTCGTGGATTTGGAGTCTCTGTCTTGTGGAGGTTGGCTGTGGTGGCTGGAACTCAGGGTCACACGCCCACTGAGCCTGGAGGCTGGGGACTGGGTGGAGGCCCCCCAATCCTTGCTGAGTCCAGCAGGTGCTGCCGCCTGCATGCCGAACAGGCCCTAGGCCTCATTCTTATATACAAATAATGAATCAGGAAAAGATATCAGAGAACCTAATCCATTCAGAATAGTTACTAAGAATATCAGGTACCTAGGAATCAACAAAAGAAGTGGGCAATCTCTATACCATGAAAACTTAAAAATGCTTAAGAAAAAAAGCATTACTGCCACCTGCCCCTTGCGGTGTTGCAGGTATGGCTGCGGTGCCTGGCTGCATCAGCAGGTGGCAGACAGGAGACAGGCTTGTCTACACCCAAGGCTTGTCTATACCCAGGACTCTGTCCCATAGGCCCTGAATGGTTGATGGTCTGACATAGAAAAAAGACTGGGCCCCCCTGGGATGAACCCAGAGCCACAGCAGAGCCTGGCAAGCTACTCATGGTATATTCAATATGCCAAAGACATTAATAATAATAATGGACATCATTTCCAACGAATGGAGACGTTACTGGTACCCGCTCAAGCAATCGATGAACAATGGGAAGACAAGTGAAGTGATACAAGAAAAAAAGACCTTAGGAAATGAAAAATATTCCATGCCTTGGATAGTTGAATTAGTACTGTCAAAAAGACCATTCTACCTAAACTACTATATAGATTTTCAAGGACTTAGAACAGTTCATGATGAATTTTGTATTAAATCATAAAAGTCCCTAAGTAGCCAAAAATCATTATCTAACTTGAAGCTATACCACAAAGTCAGAGTGGTCAAAGCAGCATGGTATGATATAAGGATAGACTTAGGATCAGTGTTTCAGTATGGAATATCTAAGGACAAACCCTCATATTTGGCCATCTAATTTTTTTTTCATTTTTTAAAATTTACTTTTTTTTAATTGAATCACCGTGTGATACAGTTAGAAGGCTCTTCATGATCACCACTGAGGAAATTGAAATGGTAATCAAAATTCCTCCCAAAACAAAAGCCCAGGCCCATATGAATTTACTAGTGGACTCCCTTAAACCTTTAAAGAGGATCTACTGCCAGTCATTTTCAAACTTTTCCAGGAAATTGAAAAAAAGCAGAAGCATTTCCAGTTTCTGTGAGGTGGCCAGCTTAATTTTTGACAAAGGATCTGAGAGCATGAACTAGAGAAAGCACAACCTCTTCAGTAAATGGTGTAGTAAAACTGGATAACCATGTGTGAAAATAAAAACTGGATCCATATCTCACACCTTAAAACAAAAGTCATTTCAAAGTGCAACAAAGATTTTGAGATCAGATCAGAGTCTTTTCAATACATTGAGGAAAATATAGGCAGAATGCTCCAAGATCTAGACCTCAGAGGTGTCTTCAGTGATACAGTACAGAGGTGGCAGAATCAAAGATAAACCAGTGAGACCGCATCGGATTAAAGTGTTTGCGTGGCCAGGGAAGCACAGGCTAAAACTAAAAGACAGCCGAGTGGGAGAAAATATTTGTGGTCAGCATATCAGATAAAGGGATGATATGCAGGATATATAAAGTCTGACAAAAATCAGAAACAAAAAGCCCCATCAGAAAATGGGGAGAGGAAATAAAAAAAAGGACTTCTCTGAGGAAGACCAACCAGTGGCCAAGAGGCACATAAAAAACTGGCCATCATTACTTGTTAGGGAAATCCAAATCAAGACAACAATGTCGTACCATCTCACACCATTGAGAATGGTAATGTATCAGAAATACTGGGGATATAATGTGTGTGTGTGTGTGTGTGTGTGTGTGTGTGTGTGTGGTGTCTGAGGACTGAGGAGAAAGGATAGGGATAGGGGAATATACTTTGCATGAATCTGACCCTGACTCTGTCCTCAGCACCTCAGGGTATAATCCCAGAGCCACCAGAGTAGCCCAGGTGTCGTGGTAGTCCTTGGCACTACAGGACCCAAGCCACAATGCATCCTTGGACTCACAGGGCCCACCGGTTTGGTTGGCTGAGCACTTTTGAGGTACTGTTTCCTGGATCCCTTAAGCACTGTTTGGGAGGCCCTAATCTCCAAACTCAGTGTCCTGTCAGCAGTCAATACAAAGAGCCAGCATAGTAGAACTGATATAAGGTAAATTTCATTTTCCTTTCTTAAGCCGCTACACGGTTTAAGAGTACTATAATACCTTCTCAGTGTAATGGTTGACCATTTTCTTGAGTTCTGTTTCAGTGTATAAATCTGTGGTAATCTTTTGAATTTCAATTTTAGTTCATATATATGAAGGGATATGATTTCATTTCGTGTCTTTGTATATTTTTATGCTTCCTGAAGCTTGTTTATATCCCTGTTACATGTAATATTTTAGTCACTATAGAAAAGATGATGCATGAATATAATTTAAGCCTTCATGTCTTTTCAGCAGTCATTTTTTGGAGCTTATTTTTTTTGTGCTAGCTATTTTGTGAGTACTTTCACATGTTCTATCTCACTTGAATATTATAACGGTAGTTAAAACCTCTCCGCTTTGATTGAGGAACATGAGAAGTCCTATCCCAGGCCACATAGCTAGTGATGGATGGATTTTTGTATATGTGCTCTATGACTTTAAAATAATAATAGTACATAGGATTTAATTTACATTGTGAATTGTACATTTTTACACTTGATTGATAGATGAGAAATATAAATGACGTTTAGAGAGTTAAACAGATGGGATACAAGCTCCAGTCTACTTGAGTTCATCTATTTCAGAAGGTTGGGGTCTCAGATTATGTAATATTTGTAAGTTTTTTTTCCCTTAGATTTGTGATGTGAGGAACAGAGACTCCTTTCTTCAGTTATCAAAATTATCAAGCAAAACTCATTTGAGGCATTGTAAATGTACTTTTTTGTTTTCTTATAGAACTTTATAGTGGTTATTTATTGGCTTTCTGAATTTGATGAAGAAAAAGTTATATCTTTATGCTCTTTTTTTTCCTTTTTGGGTCACACCTGGCAATACTCAGGGGTTACTCCTGGCTCTGCACTCAGGAATTACTCCTGGCGGTGCTTGGGGGACCATATGGGATGCCGGGGATCGAACCCGGTTCCACTGCGTGCAAGGCAAACTCCCTACCTGCTGGACTATCGCCTCCGGCCCCCATATCTTTATGCTCTTTAACCTCCAAAGTATTTGGAATTTCTTTCAATTATCAATATAAGAAACAACTATTAATAATTGTAAATTGTAACAGTTCCTATGGCTTAGGATTCATTTCAAATTGTTCTTCATCACATTATAGCATAACAAATCCATAACTTTGAAATTACGTTATTATTAGATCTGTTGCTAGATTTATTTAATATTAATGAAAAGCATACATATTTCTGTATTTTTTATTTTTGTTTTGGGTCCACAACTGGTGGGTATACTCGGGTTGCTCCTGGCTCTGCATTCAGGAATTACCCCTGGTGGTACTGGGGGGCCAGGCATATGGGATGCTGGGGATTGAAACCAGGTGGGCCGTGCAAGGCAAGCAACTTGCCCACTGTACTCTCATTCCAGCCTCAAGAGTATTCGTATTTTTACATCATAATTTTATTTATTGTTTTTATAATTCTATTTCAGTTCAGTTGGTTTATTCTATATTTTGATGTGTTTTCCATTATGCACTTAAAAATGAGGAACATTGGGTTTCCAGGGTTCACCAAAGAAACCAAAAAAGTTTGTGGCACAAAAATGGGGCAGAGTTTCATACTGGAGTGATTTCTTCCACTGGACTTGGTGTAGAAGTTAACCTTGGGAAAAACCTGGTTTTTGCATAAGACTATGAGTAAAAGGAAAAATTAGTAAGTAGAACTACTGATCAGTACATCAGTAAATGCAAGAATTGAGAGCCTACCTACTACCTGCATGGCAGTCTGGCAAGCTACCTGTGTCATATTCGATATGCCAAAAATAATAACAACAGTAGACCTTATTCCCATGATCTGAACGAATGGTTTGAGGCTCTTCATGTTCCTGGAGCAAGCAGATGCTTTTTGGGCCACACTAGCACGCAATAGGACATATGGAGATGTTACTGATGCCCACTCGAGCAAATCAATGAGCAACAGGAAGACACGTTATTAATAGGAGAGTTATTAATTGGGAGACCATATTTGAGAATGGCATATCAAACTAGTAAAAATTATGGACCTCAATTCCATGACCTGAAGAATGGTTTGAGGCTCTTCCTGTCCCTGGAGCAAGTAGATGCTCTTGGGCTATACTTGCTTGCGACAGGACGTATGAAGATGTTATTGGTGCCCGCTTGAGCAAATCGATGAACAACGGGAAGACAGTGATACAATGATACAGTGATTTGAGAATATAGATGAAAAGTTTGAAAGGGAAAGCCTTTTCTTTGGGAGATCAGACAGACGAGAAAGCATAAAGGGGACTGGGATGATGAAGATGCTATATTTAGATGACTCATAGGGTCATTATATCCCGATTCATGACTGAAGAAGTTAGAAAGTCGGGTGGAGACAGGAGGTACTGAGTCTTAGAAGGATTATGGGCGGGGTCCTAGTTTTGCATAAGGATAACATTTGAATATGTTGAATTCAGTGGAATTTTTTAATGTTTGTAGCTTGTGTAGATTTAATCTGTGTCCTCAGGAATATTTAGAAATCTAGGATAAGTACTAATTCTGGGGATGCCCTGATTGTAACCTTTTGTGGCGAGGTGGTATTTTGTTTACTTATGGGAAGGGTTTCCCAAGCTATCCTCAGAGACCCACTTCTAATGATTCTTTGCTAACCAGGTCTGTAGTTAGTTCATTGTGAGGGGATGAGTATCAGTCAGTGCTGTTGCCATGCTGGGATCCCCACCACTGTCCAGTGCTGCTCTGGGGCCTCCAGAGCTGCTCCTGGCAGTGCTTAGGTGGTTCTAGGGATTGAGCCAAGGTCAGAGTGTCATACAAGGCAGGTGTTTTAAAGCCTTGCTCTTTCTGGCCTGAAAGGGATATGTGGTTTTTTGTTTTGGTATTTATTTGGTGGTGGTGGAAGGGCTGAGCATAGTTGGTAGTACTCAGGGTTTACGCCGGCATTGTGCTCAGGGGTAAGCTCTGGCATGGCTTGGGACCCACTATATGTGTTGGTGGGGATTGAACTTGTCTTTCCTTGCATGGGGATCAGCCACATGCAAGACAAGTATTTTACCCAGTGTACTGCCACTTTGGTCCCAAAAGGTGTGTTTTAAAAGTGTGGTATTAAGACAAAAGTTAATAGTAATAATAGGAGCTGAGATCAGGTGGCCGCCCACCTACAAGATGGTCAGACTTCTTCATCAAGACCATGAACGAACGGTTTGAGGCTCTTCAGTATTCCTGAAGCAACCAGATGCCATTGGGCTACATTGGCACGTGATAGGGTCCAATGGAAATGTTACTGGCACCCGCTCGAGCAAATCGATGAATAACGGGATTCAAGTGATCAAGTGAATAATAGGAGCTAATTATTATGTGTTTCTTATGGGACTGGTAAAATTATAATTTTTTTTGGCCACATTTGACCTCATTTGGCTTACTCTTGGCAGTACCTGGGGTGTTAGTACCAGGGATCTAACCCAGGTTGGGTGCATGTAAGCATCTTACCCACTCTCTGCTTCCTGGGCTGGTAAAATTTGTCTGCTAAGTTATATAGAACCTTGATTGGTCCTTCCTTCCTTCCTTTTAATCACCATCCCTCCTCCCTCCATCCTACCCTTCTCTTTATCTCTGTTTCTGTCTCTGTCTCTGTCTCTCTCTCCCTCTCTCTCATTTTAAAGAGGAAATAATGTGTTCACTTTCATTTTACTTACTATAACTAAGGAAACCTTGTCATGATCTTTATTATGTATGTATGTGTGTGTATTTGTATGTGTTTCAGTAATCAATACACTGATCTAGCATTGTGCTAGGTGTATAGAATGTATGTAGAAAAATTGTTAAATAAATTATAGTAGGTATGAATAGTGATTTTGCTTTGTGAAAGTTTTATTTGAACCTTGTTAATTTTTTTTCTTTCTTTCTTTTCCCCCTTCCTCAAGTTCCACTCTTATCCTGGGGACCCAGCTTTAACTTTAGCATCTGGTATGTTGAACTTAGTGGCATTGATGATCCTGATGTAGTACAACCCTGTCTCAACTGGTATAGCAAGGTAGGACTATATTTTAAAATCCTGATTTTCCATTTCTAATATCCAGGAAGGGAAGATGATACAATTTCTAGCTTAAGTAATTAAAAATATTGAGACTAGTAATAATTATAATATTCAGCCAAATAATATTTTTTATACATTCTGTTAGCTTCTATGCATTTTTGCATGTTATTTAATCATTGTCATTCTGTGATAAGGTATAAGTATTACCTAGACTTTACAGATGACAGGAATGGGGCACAGAGAAGTTAAGTATTTTTCCAAAGGCCACACAGTTATATTCAAGCTATGTAGGTAAATTTAGGATGTCTGGCTCCAGAGTTTGCCTTTATATTGTTTTCCCATCTCACCTTGAATTGTTTTTAACCTACATTGGGAATATTTAAACAGTTTTATGTAGGATAGTTTTGGTTGTAAATTACTTACAATTAATTCCTCCATTGTATTTATGATGTAGAAAGTGAGAATATTTATTTTTCCTTTAAATACATAGAATTTGAATTTTTTTTTTTTTTTTTTTTTTTTTGCTTTTTTGGGTCACACCCGGCAATGCTCAGGGGTTTCTCCTGGCTCTGCACTCAGGAATTACTCCTGGCAGTGCTCGGGACCTTATGGGATGTCAGGTAGCGAACCTGGGCCAGCACAGGCGGCCGCATGCAAGGCAAACGCCCTACCCGCTGGGCTATCGCCCCGGCCCCAGAATTTGAATTTTTTATTTGAATTGATAGTTTATAGATATTATGTTCTTGGGTTTATAGAAAGTATAAATGATATTTATCTTTCATAGGTCATTTTATAAGGTAGATGCATCCTATGTATCTTTCATGTGGAAAAAATACTGAAAATTTTCAGTCTTTTTGTTCTGTTTTATCTTTGATTTTGATATATTTATATGAGTTGGCTATTTTTATCAATGAGTAATAATTTACATTATTACTTAGTAACTTTATTTGCTAGTGGGTAAACTGATCTGCTCAGAGATTGGAAGCAGTAGACCTTAGCGTCTTCACTTTAATATGGGATTTCCACTTTTCCCTGGTCAACTTAGTTTTTATTTGACTAATTTATTTTATTTAGAATAGATGATGACTATTAGTCTTTTTTTGTATTTTTGCATATTGAATAAATTCTTTCACAGTAAAGATGAAAATTTTAAAATATTAAAGATTGTTGTTAAAACTTTGTTGTTGTTGCAATCTTTGAACCACACCCAGATGTGCTCAGGGATTATTCCTTGTGTTCGGGAACTAAATGGTTCCTTGCAAGGCAAGCACCTTAATCACTCTGCTATTTCTTCAGTACCCCCATCCCGCCTTTTTGCTTTTTATGTATTTATTTTTTAGACCACACTTAGCATTACTGGGTGCTGTTTTTGGCTCACTCCTGAGGAGTGACTCTGGGGTCACTCCTTCTGTGCTCAGGGGTCCAGGCAGTGCCTGGGATCAAATCAAAGCCTATGCTCCAACCCTTTGAACTCACATCCCAGATAACTTTAGAGTTTTATACACATGATTGTTGTGTAGTGCCAAGGGTACACTGGACGCCCTGACAAAATCTGGAAGCAGTGATTAGGGAATGCCACTCTGCCCCAGGGGATTGGAGAAAGACGTGAGAATCCAGCAAAGTTTCAAAAGTCTTTACTCTCACAGGTTCTGGTATACAAGCCAGTAACAGGAAAACCCCGACTTAGGTTTCTAGCTGGGCCTCCGGTTTAGAATCCTAGGCCAAGAGGCCACCACCACATGTTAAAGCCCAATAGGGAAGAGAGTGGAGAGGAGACAAAAGGCAAAAAGGACAAAGACTAAAAAGACTGCAGAAGAAAGCAGGCTACAGCTTTATATCTTTACAATATAGACAGCCTACCCCAATGGGAGGCAGTCAGGGTCAGTTCCTCTCCAGGTAACTTCTCCCAGGACCTCACCCTTGAAATGTTAATGTTGCCCAGCCAAGATCTGCCTTGGAATGCCCCTGCAGGGTAGAGTGGGGGTATGGATATTCTACAGCCAGGTATATATCTCTCTCCAAACCTTCACAAAGTTCTTGTCTTTACTTCATAGTGGTTTTGTATATTAGATTTTTAGATTAGAGAACCACACTTGCTTGCTGGAGGCAAACAGCATTTCTCACTGGTCTAATTATTTAGAGATCCAACGTGGCCAGGTAAGATCTGTCTAGTCCCTCGATTGTGGCAGCATGAGAGAAAATATTTATACCAGCTAACATAGAGATAAACTGCCACATGCAAAACTGTCCTGCCCCATCTACAAAGTGGCCTGCGGAGGCAACTACAGGCAGGATGCAGAGGCCCTGGGCAGCAGTGTGCTACAACAGTGTAGTCTGTACTTAAGATCTTGTAAGTTCTGTCCATTCTTAATTCAAAAAATGGTTAGGCTTTACTCATACTTTTTTCTCATACATTTTCTTTATAGTTTGTGATATGTAACTGTTTTCTTTCATAAACTCAAACTAATCTCTGATATAAAAAGAGCTGCAAATTTTGCCTTTCCCCTACAAAGAAGTTTTATTAGCGAAATTAAACTATTTTAGCCTTGGGACATGGCCAATAGGGAGAGATGGAGCAGAAGCCTGACTGGCCTCATGGGTGACCCTGGGCACTGCACTGACCCACAGCATTGTAGCCCCACTGAGCTCTGAATCACAGTTGCCCTGCAGGACCAGGTAGCATCAGGAGCGCTCTGAGCGCCCCACTGTGGCCCTGTAGAAATCATCCTCATTTGCTTTTGAATTTCTTCTCCAGAAATTAAGTCTTTACCCTCTTTGAGTTTTCTGTTTCAGCATTAAAATTTCGTTATTTTGTAAGCCTACCGTGAATTTACAGTCTAATAGAAAGTTTGAAATGTGGAGCCATTTTGACCTCTAAAGTCTGTTAAAAAAATGCTTAATAGAGTTTTAATTATCTATTTAGAATACCTAGACTCTATGATAAATCTAGATTATGATAGCTCTTTAGAAACCAAGAGTAAGACACCATTAATGGATTGTTAGTTTGAATATAGATTTGTTCTGCAGTTATTTGATGAGGGAAAAAGAAATCTTGGCTAACTATAGGACTAAAGTAAAAATGTTTTGATAATGCTTTACTGATGAAAAAAGGTCAGCTTTTGGGGTCAGGAATATAGTAAAGCGGTAGGGCATTTGCCTTGCATGCCGCTGACCCGGGTTCAATCCCCAGCATCCAGTATGGTTCCTTGAGCACTGCCAGGTATAATTCATGAATGCAGAGCCAGGAGTGACCTCTGAGCACTGCTGCGTGTGACCCAAGAAAAGACCCCCCCAAAAAAAAGGTCAACTTTTTACTATAAAATATTCAGCCAACTGTTAAGTGATTTGTGTTTCAGTCTGTAAATTTTCTTATAAGGTTCTGTTTTATTTTCTTGCTTTATTAAAATATTGTTTTCAATAAACCATGTTTTTGATTGTCATTTTTGATTGCCTTGATTGCATCTGTCAACACTTTGATTACAGTTTTATTACTTTTTATTATATATGTACTTAGAAATTTGTTGAAATCTAACATTCACGATACTGTGTTTTAAAATATCTTGTGAGCTTGTTATTTTTGGCATTCATTATATTAGAGGAGAGATTTAATAAATTGTATATTCCTCTTCATTGAATTTTATTGCATTGGAAATTTTGCTTTGTGGGTGTTTAATAGATAGGGCTTTAAAAAATTAATAATTTTTTTTTAAGATTTTAGCAGTGCTCATGGCTTACTCCTGGTTCTGTGCTCAGGAATCACTTCTAGTGGAGCTGGAGAGATCATAGGTGGACTGGGGGAATTAAACCTGGGTTGGCCACTAGCAAGGGAAGTGCCCTACCTGCTCTATTATCACACTAACCTCCAAAATGATAGAATTGATAGTCACTTTTTGATAATTTTGGTTCATAGATATGTATGTGAGCAGTTTGAAATATATTAGAATTTGATTTTAGTCATTCAAGTGTAAACTTGAATTATTACTACTAGAAACCAAGAACAGAAAGCAGTTGTTTAATTTATATGTATTACTTAATGATTTCTGTGCTTTTTAGTGTATTATAATATCATGAAAGATGAAAGTTGCCATTTTTACCATCTTTACTGGTCTTTGATAAGTAGCTGTTGGTGCTTTTTGGAAATTTAGTTTCTTGAATTTGGTTCAGGTTCATCTTCATGAATTGCATGCATGTGTAACTTTATATTTCCATATCTTTCTGATACATACTCTAATCTTTGGCGAGTTATTACAAGTGATTGAGTTTCAGTTTTGTCATTTAAAAGTGGAAACAATAATGATATCATCAGTAGAGTTAGTTCAATGATAAGCACACAGTAAATGTTCACGTTAAGTTAATTGTCACTGTCTCATACAGTAATAACTAAGCAGACCTCTCCTTTTTCCTTCTTTTTCTTGTGTTCCAGTAGTACCGTGAACAGGAAGCCATTCGTCTTTGCCTCAAACACTTTAGGCAACACAACTATACAGAGGCCTTTGAATCATTGCAAAAGAAAACCAAGATTGCTCTGGAACATCCAATGTTAACAGATCTGCATGATAAATTGGTGTTGAAGGGTGATTTTGATGCTTGTGAAGAATTGATTGAAAAGGCTGTAAACGGTATGTTCCCATTAACTTAGATTAGAAATTAGAATGACCTTAAGTACATATAAAATTGTGTTTGTGTGTTAGCTATTAGAATGATCTTAAGTGCAAATAAGATCCTATATGTGTTTGTGTGTGCATGTGTGGTGCCAGGTATCTACCCCAGGGCCTCACACATGCAAGGCAAGTAAGTATTCTACTGTTGAACTGCAGCTCAACCTCAAAAATAGAATTTTGTTATTGGGTCACACTGTGCTGTGCTCAGGGTTTATTCCTGGCTCTGCACTCAGAGATGAATTTTGATGAGTTTGAGGGGCCATATGGGGTTCTGGGGATCCAGCTTTGGTTGCATACTTGCAAACCAAGCTCCCTTCCCGCTGTCTTGTTTCCCTGGCCACCATAGGAATATGTATCTTAAGGGGATATAATATAACTGATGGGTGCCAGGTTCTACTTTTCCCTCACTCTCTTCCCATGTTTTTAACTGTAGTTTTTTAGTTCCTTGAATTAAGTCAATAATGTAATAGACTTGAAAAACAAAACTCACATGTTTACGTATAAAATATAAATTACCATTTTAGGAATACACACATTTACAGAGTCTAACATTGACTAACCTTAAACCACATTAGCAAAAAGCTTTTATTTTTGATATCACTTGCCTACATTTTTATGTGTTTTTGTTGATAGGGAATTATCATTTTCTAAAATAGTGTCTGTTGGGGCCGGAGCGATAGCCCAGCGGGTAGGGCGTTTGCCTTGCACACGGCCGGCCTATGCCGGCCTGGGTTCGATCCCCGGCATCCCATATGGTCCCCTGAGCACTGCCAGGAGTAATTCCTGAGTGCAGAGCCAGGAGTAACTCCTGAGCATCGCCGGGTGTGACCCAAAAAAAAAAAAAAAAAAAAAATAGTGTCTGTTGATGAAAGGGGATAGTTATATATAGTATTAAAATTTTTTTTATGAGAAGACTATTAGGAATGATGAGATTTATATTAGAGCTATCTTTGCTGTGATATGAATACTATGTAATGTTGATTTTTCTTGGGGCTGATAGACCCCAAGAAAAGTATGATATAATCTCCCAAGGTAATTGTCTCAAAAGATGACTGATTATTAAAGTTGTTGTATGATTTTTATTTCTATGAAAGAGCTCTTTGTTGTTTTTTAGAATGTTGAAAATTACCCTCTTTCATGGGGGAGCGAGAACGGAATCAATGCTGCTTGTGATACTTTTTTTTTTTAGAAAGTGAGACTTCTGTTGCAAGCATGCAGCCCCTCAAACTTTGCAACCCAAGGGCTGTGAACATGAGCTGAAGTCACTGGAGCCCTTTGGAGCAGGGTTCCAGAAAGAGCAAACCCATGTGATGAGAGGATTGAGGTCTATAGGCCCACTGTCATTGAAGACTCGTGTTTGCCTCCCAAGTTGTGTTGAGGAGAGTTACCTCCCACTGACAGTTGTTGGCCAACTGGACAGGCAGTTCAGAGCAAGCCCTGAGAGTGCTGTGCTGCTGAGCCCTGCATGCTGCTCGGGATTCCTGCGCCACAGGGTCTCCGGGACTGCATTCAGCAGTGCTGTGGGAATTGAACCCAGCTCAGAGAGAGTGATGAGGCCACTGACCACTGTTTTAGTCAGTCATGGCAACCTAATGGCAACCTTCCCGAAAAGCCCTCCTGACTGACTCCCACTTTCATGGGTACATTAGGGTGCCATGAGGATGGTATGCCTGGGGTGGTATGGATGGCACATACCTACGCACAGCTGCTACTCTGCTCTGTGTCTCTTTGAATTGTTTGTCCCTGATTTGTATTTTCTCCCATCAGTAAAGTGCATTATTGAATCAGTGATCACTCTTAGCAGATTTTCCCACCCCCATTTATGGTTAGGTCAGAAGTATGAGACTTAAAAGTGGGAGTATTCCTTTTGATCAAATCCTTTTATTTGTGTCATCTGATACTAACACATAATAGATATGTGTCAGAATTGAGTTATTGGACACTCAGTTTGTGTCAGAATTGTTGGAGAAATTGTTGATGGGAGGAGAAATTGCCACATACTTAGTGTCAGATGTGAGTGAGTAAAAACAGCATAATGCTCAGACTGGAAGGAAATCTAGTGTATCTTTTATAGGAAAAAGAAGAATCAGACTTTTTCAATGCCAGGCTTTCATGAATTTTAATGCTGTTGCCTTTGTCCTTCATTAGTACTGGATACTCATTTACAGATACTGTTAGAATGTTTTATGCTTGATAGAAACAGCCAATACTGTCTTCTTTGAGTTTATAAACTGAAAGTTAACTTCTGATTTTACTTCCAGTTCTATTGTTATCAGAACAGGCTTACACATAGTTACTGCTTACTCAGTTGATGATTATATTTCAAGTAAATTATTTCAGTCTTTGAAATAGAGTATTATTAGTAAAACAAATTTTATATATATATGTACATATATATATATATGTTTATATGAACTAATCTCTTACTAAGGTGTTAAAATACCATTTGTGGGGCCAGGTTTCTAATTGTATATGTGATGCCCTGGGTTTGAGCTCCAGCCTGCAAAAATTAGATAAATAAATACAAAAGGCTGGAGCGATAGCCCAGTGGGTAGGGCGTTTGCCTTGCATGCGGCCGGTCCATGCTGGCCTGGCCAGGGTTTGATTCCCGGCATCCCATATGGTCCCTGAGCAATGCAGGGAGTAATTCCTCAGTGCAGAGCCAGGAGAAACCCTTGAGCATTGCCGGTGTGGCCCAAAAAAGAAAAAAAAAAACTTTTTTAAAAATGAAATACCACTAGTAAAATTGTGTATGTGTAATTTCTAAGATTTCTATGAATTTTTTATCTTGCAGTGAATGTACAAGTACTATTGTACTTAAGTTTTGGTTTGTTTGAGATATTTAAGGCATTTAATATTTTAACAGGTTGTTATTGACTTGTACCACTGGTAACTTACACTTGGCTGTGGTTTGATTAAGACATTTCAGGACCAGTGTCATGTTAAGGGAACATAGAGAGCAGAACTACAAGAGCTTTCCATAGTGATTGAGCTAAAATATCTTTTACAATTCTCTCTTTGGTGGTATGTTCAGCTAACTATTGAAATCCTTTGCAGCTCTGATATTATAGAGGCCCCGAAAGGAACCAAACTATTTTTGAGACTTAGAACCAAGTTTTTTTTTTTTTTTCTTTCTTTTTTTTTTTTTTTTCTTTTCTTTTTTGTGCTCCTCGACCAGCCTGGAACAATGTTTAGTTAATAAACATTCCTTCCAGGGTGGTTCAGCTTGCTGCTGACTTCACTGATGATGATTTGTTGGACAAATAAGGAAGTAAACACTGCAGAGTTTTTTGGCTTCTGTTCCACTGAAAACAGCAGAGAAGGGCAAGAAGTTTCTGCTTGCTAAATAGGAAAATCTAGGGGAATCAAAAGCATTTTCTATCAAGTTTCTTATAATGGGAGAAACAAATGCTGCTTTTAATTTATTAGCATGTTCTTCCAGTGTGGTCTGTATTTTAATAAAGTACCATTCTGTCTTTATTTCTCTAGTAGATTTCCTATTTGCCTAGAAAAGTTCCTACAGTTAACACTTAATTTCATTAGAGGAAATTTCTGAATCAGTAGTTGCTGCTCTTATCTGACAGTGACAGAGAAGAAAGGTAGACTTGAGTATGACTGGTAGGGAATGAAAATTATCAAAGAAAGCTTTTCTTTGCAGTGTTATCTGATTGTCTATTGAAATAAAAGTTTGCTTTTGTGAGGTAAGGGAGGGATAACGTCAAAAGTCCCTAAAGTGTCAACTTGAGATCCTAACCCTTACTTCCTCCCCCTTTCCTTCTTTCATCTCCTGTTTACTTTCCTCCCTTATTATATGTACTTCTCACCCCGTTGTATAATAGTTGTTAATTATTTGGCATGCATATTTTGCTCTCTGAGTTTTAAAAATGGTGGGCTCTCCAGTTTTGTTGGAGTAACGTATGTGACAAGGTTGTTATACATACTTAGTATTAATAATTGGTATTTGTTGGATTACCCTTTGTTCACATACGCTTTGTTCACTGCCCTCTGTCTTCTACTTGCCAGCCCTAGGTTTTGTAATATAAATGAAAGGTGTCTTTCTTTTTCCTGTATGCCCTTTACCTGTTCTTATGCTATTGGTATAGTCACAGGAAGACAGTTAAGGCTATGAATTTGTGATATAGGAGTTAATTAACTCGGAATTGGTTACTCCTGGACATCCATCAGATTTCCTAATTCAAAACCTCAGTTGCCCTTAGATTGATTCTAGTTTCTTACACCCCAAAAGTAGGGTCCCATTACAGGACTGGATGGATCTAGGGGCACGCCATGAGTAAGCCACCCTGGCTTTGACATGGGACAGACTAAATGTCCTGAGCAATATTATGAGCTAAGAATACAGTCATGGAACAAACTATCATGACCCCAAAATAAGCAACAAAGTGATTAAGGGCCCTGTTGGGGTTAGGAAAACGAAACCTGGCAAGAGGAATGTAGTCTGCAATATATGGCAAGATGTCCCCAGGAATAGTCACCCTATAAATTTGATCCTGGGCATAGATAAATATCTGTATCTCTTACTGTGTTTATACAAAATGACTAGAAATATTAAGATGATTGTTTACCAGCTAAGGAGAAGAGAAAACAGCACTCCAGGGTTCCTCCCTTGTCCCAGAAGTATACCATTTCATCTAAATTGGTAGTAACAGTTACGCTTATTGAATTTATTGGTATAAAGTTTTCATGTTATAACTGTTTAATGCCTGTGTGTCAGTCTAATCCTTGACATTGCAGTTTTTGTCTTCTTGCTTACCAGTCTAACTAAAAGATCTAGTAATATTATTTAAAGAAAAGCGCTTAATTTCTGTGTCTCTCTATTTTGTTTTCCTTTTTTAATTGACTTAAGCCATTGTCTTTATTATGTCCTTCTATATAATATGGTTTCTTTTTTATTTCTTTTGTTTGGGGGCCACATCCACTTGTGCTCGGGGCTTACTGGTTTACTCTTGGGTCTGTGGTCAGGGATTGTCGGGAAGCGCTGCTGGGGTCCCCGACAGTGTCAGGACAGAGGTTCTCTTCTACCTCTGAGGATGCGGAGAACAGATGAAAACTCACGAGTCCGGGTGCAGTTCCAAAAGGCTTTTAATAATAGTACAAAAGCTCTTCCACAGCACTCCAATATAATGAACAAACTCTAGCTCTGGTCTGAACTTACACCATACAATAGAGCCTAAATCTCCCACCAAAGAGAGAGGATCTCACCCGAGCTGAGTCCTACCCAGAAGGAGTAAAAGGCCAAAGAGCAAAAAGCCAAAAGCAAAAGCCGCAAGGCTGAGGAGCCAAAAGCCGAAGGCTAAAAGGCCCAAAAGGTAAAAGGTGAAGGGGCCTCAAGTCAGCCCCTTATATACACCAAAGTAATCCAACCGGGAGGGTCATGTCAACAAAGAACTCTAAACAGAGTGTAGTGCCACACCTTATTGCAGGTATAAACAAAGGTTATGCCAAGGACTAAGGAGATTATCTCTTATGTAAAACACTGGAGAGAGAGAGGGCTAATATAAAGTAATACATCTTAATTTCATGAGCTTCATGTAATCTAGATGGTACCCACAAGGTCATTCTTATTATTATCTGCACCAGGGTGATTCTGAGTATCTTGTTCTTGTGTACTGAAGGGTCACACTCGCCTGCTTAGAGCAAACTAGTATGATCCTTCCTATAGTCTTCCTATAGTCTCAGCATAGCCAGGGTGGTAGTCTCCTGGTAAATTCTAAGTGTCCCACGCTGGGTGCAGTGGGTATAAATAAGAGCTGTGCCCAATCTAGAAAACATAGAAGTCTTAGTAGGTGTATAAGTCAGAAGTTATTCAATCAAGGTGACTTCTGTAACTGCCACACCCTCTAGCATTGTTTACATAGAAGAGAAGTCTCATTAGAATGAATCTTGATTTAAGTAGATTAAGCTGGGAGTGGGCAAAACAACAAAACTCCCAGAATAGCTAAACCTGTCCTCCAACAAGGGATCTCTCCTGGATCAGCTCAGGGGACCATATGGGATGCTAGGGATTGAACTCTACTCAACAAGGCGAGTGCCCTACCTGCTGTATTGTTACTCCAGCTTCCCAAATAATGTGTTTCTATTGTTCTTCTTTTTCTAGTTTCCTAATATGAAAACTGACGCCATTAATTCTTTTCAAGAGGAGGCATTTGTTTTTCAGTTTTTCTCTGAGCACTGCTTGCTTAGCTGTGTATCACTCGGTTTGCTGTGTTGTGTGTTTATTTTCATTCAGTTTAAAGTGCTGAATAGGGCCGGAGCGATAGCCCCTTGGTAGGGCGTTGCCTTGCACGCTGCCGGCCTGTGCTGGCCCGGTTCGATCCCCGGCATCCCATATGGTCCCTCAGCACCGCCAGGAGTAATTCCCTGAGTGTAGAGCCAGGAGTAACCCCTGAGCATCGCGGGTGTGACCCAAAAAGCAAAAAAAAAAAAAAAAAAAAAAAATGAAGTGCTGAATATAGTGAGAAGTTTTTCTTCCCAAACTCATATACTTTCCCTCTTATGCATATTTAATCATTTTCGCTTGTGTGTTTTGGGGCCATAGCCAGCTACTTCTGGCAGTGCCAGTGATTGAATTAGGCCACCTTATGTGAAGAACACCTTTGTGCCATCTCTCCAGTTCTGTTTAGTCTTTAGTATATTTAACACAAGATCAAGGTGACATTATAGTAGTGATAATTTGTGATTGTGGAAGAAATGCTTTTAACATTTCATTGTTAAATACATTTGTTTGGGAGTGTTTATGGGTTTCGTTTCAGATTCTTAGATGCTAAGAATTTATGATACAGAGCCAAAATGATACTATAGCAGGTAGGGCATTTGCCATTCACACAGTCAACTCTGGTTCGATCCCCGTTATCCCATATGGAGAAACCCCTGAGCATTGCCGGGTGTGACTGACTGCCCAAAAAAACCAAACTGAAAAAGAATTTGTGATATAAATGGATATTGACTTATACACTTTTCTCTACTTTATGTGATATATTTTTTTTTCTGTTTTGTTAATATGTGAATTTATGGTGATAATTTTCTGATGTTAAACTCAGATATACTGTGCATTTCTTAGATGATCTTAGTTTGTCATAAATATTTTGGTATCTTGGATATAGATTATTGCTTTGTTAGGATTCTTCTATTTCTCGTTAGTGAAGTTAGCCTTATAAGTTTTCTCTCCTCTTTCTGTTCTGTTTCAAACCTCATATTATGGGTTGTGGACTTAAACTTTTCTTCCTATTCTTTAAGTATATATAAAGGATTTGAATTGGAACTAGGGATTAAGCATGTTACCTGCATGTTTGAGGCCTTGGATTGGATTCCTGTTGCCAAGCACACACACACACACACACACACACATGCTTTCTTTTTCTCCTGTGTTTTGACCTTCCTTTGAGATATCTGTGTGTGTAATTTACTTGGAGGGAGTATATTTTTCTTTCCTGAATTTTTAGAGGTCTCAGGTTTGGTTGATTTCACTCTACCAGGTTGTTTTTCTAGGAATTTATGAGTTACATCTAAAATTTTCAAGCTAACAGACATGAGTATATGTCTCATAGCCCCTTTTGTGCGCTTTAATGTTTATAGGATTTCTTGAGATTTACTTGATTTTATTTCATTGGTTGCATATGAATTCTCCCTGTTTTTCATTACTATCACAATAGTAATAAAAGTTCACTCATGTTTTAGACAACCAATTTTTGCTTTGTTCATCATGTCTGTTATTTTCTAATGTTCTTGACTTATGTTTAATGCTGTATTTTCTCCTCTGAGATTAATTTTCTGTCTCTTTGAGATGAGCTATTGAGATGAATGCTTAGAATCTTAATTTTCAGACTTTATTTTCCTGAATATCCATATCAGGTTATAAAAATATCTTTCATTATTTTTTGGTTGTGCTGTGAAAATTTTTCATTTTTGGTTCAGCTCAGTATTTTCATTACAAGGTGGTATTTCTTTGTGACCATAGTTATGTAAAAAATAGAGTTTAAGTTTTTAAATAAATATTTTCTGGCCATTTTCTTATTGTTAATGATTTCTAGCATGAACGCATATTGTATTCTGTACATTTCTAATCCTTTGGAGTTTGATGGGACTCCCTGCCCCACTCTGCTCAGTTTTTATGATTTCCTGTCGGGAGCTCCACCGGGGTCCCCGACAGTGCCAGGAAGCGAGTTCCCTTCTACCTCCTGAAGCCTGCGGGAATGGATGAAAACTCAGGAATCCGATGCGGTTTTAAAAGGGTTTACTTATCACAGGTTCAGGCATACAAATCAGCAAAAAGGAAAAGCCCGGTGCTTAGGATTCCAGGCTAGAACCCCAGCCACTTAGGCCAAGATGGCGGCCACCACGTGTAAAGGCCCTGTAAAAGCAGAAGACAAGACTCCCAAGAAGGGTGAGCACTCACAAAGAGAGAGCCCAAAAAGAAGTGCGCGAGAGAGGAAGCAGGCTAGTTTTATACCCCTGCAACTCAGACCTCCCTCCCACTGTTATGGAAAGCAGGGAGGGTCAAATGCCCTAAGGGAATCTCTCCCAGCACCTCACCTAGGTCCTTTTATATCCTAATGTTTTGAGCCAAGATCTGCCTGGAAATGCCTTTATAGGGTAGAGAAGGGGGGTTTCTGAGATGGCATGTCTCTGTACCAAAGACTAATACTAATGCCAATTAAATATTTCTCCAAGCCTTCACAAGTCTCTTCTACTTCATGGTAGTTTTGTATTTTAGTTGCCTTTGAGTATATCAGGGAACCATGCTTGTTTGCTTGGAAGCAAACAGCATTTCTCTCTGGTCTAATTACTTAGGGATCCTACGTGGCCAGGCAAATATGCTGGTAAGATCTAGTTAGTCCCACGATGATTGTGGTAGCATGAGAGAATATTTATACCAGCCAGTACAGAATACGTGGTCAGATAAGACTGCCACATTTAGACTACCCCCTTATCTACAAAGTGATTTGCAGGCGCCAATTCAGAGCAGATGCAGCGGCCCTTAGAGGAGTCCTGCAACAATTTCCTATGTACTTGGACAGAATGCGAACTCCTCAATGGTTGGGGCAATGCTCTTTATATGTCCAAATAGTCTTGCAAATCATGTTGAATAAATAAATCTTCATAAGTAATAATTTTGTTTTAGTCTCTCAGTTACTGAGAAAAATGTATAAACATTTCCTACTCTGGTTACATATCCTCTGTTGAATCTTCATTCATTTTCCTCTGCTTATATTCTGTTGGCATTTATTCATTTGAAGTGATGTTCATAGAATCATACAGATTTTAAATGGTCCTAATTTGAATGAAATGCTTTGTTATTTTGAATTATGTTTTCATCTCCAGTAACAATTTTATCATAGGTATAAATGATCTTACCTTAATGTATCTACTTTCATCTAGGGATATAGCCCAGTAACCAAGCTTTTGCCTCACATATTTGGAGGTCTCAGTTTCATCTCTCTGTCTCTCTGTCTGTCTGTCTGTCTGTCTCTCTCTATCTCTCTCTCTCTCTCACACACACAGTTTTACACAGATTCTACTTTTACTTGGTTAAATGTTTAGAGAGTATTTTTTATTTTTCCCATTTTAAATGTAACTCCCCTTTTTGATTTTGGGGGAGAACCAGTGGTGCTCAGAGGCCTACTCCAGGCTCTGTCATTGGGAGTGCTCCCAGCAGTGCTCAGGAAGATAACTTGGGGAAGCGAAACCAGGGTATTCATGAGAAGTACTCTTACCTTTAACCACATCTCCTGCTGCGTATTTTGACCACAACCATACTTATTATTTAATTTTTAAATCTGTTTTTAGCATTTTGGAAAGTCTCTTCTGTAAAGTTAGTCAGATTTTACAGAAATAGGCTAACTTTCTAAGAAAGTTAGGGGCCCCTGTGTCAGTGCTTGGAGGGGAGCTGATGAGGCTCAGGGGCTAACCTGGCAGCTCCCCATGGCCATGCTGTGCCAGCTGCACTAGCACGCCAGCTATCAGGGTAGTTGGAATTTGAGTGGGGTGTTGTTTTAGTTTTGGGTTAGGCCTGTGTTTTGGGTTATACCCCTGTGTTTTGGGTTATACCTGGCCTGTGCTCAGGGCTTACTCCTGGTTCTGCACTCAGGGATCACTCCTGGCATGCTGAGGGGAGTACCATATGTTGTGCCAGATAGATAGCACGTTTGCTGCTGTCTGCCACATGCAAGGCAAGTGGCCTATCTAGGTGGACTTTTCCTTTTGATTAGAATAGTTATTACATTTGTGTGATTCAGTTAATGACAAATCTGCGCCCCCACCCCTACCCAATGTTTAATACTTTCACTTCACCCCATTTAAGAATAGAGGCCACACCTAGGATGCTCAACTTTTGGTTTCGGGATGCCAGGGTTACAACTTAAGTGCTTGGGGATACAACTTAAGTGCAGAGGTATGTTGGTGCTAGGGATCAAATTCAAGACCGCACATTGCAGGCATGTATAGTAACACTTGAGCTATCTCCTCAGCCCTTTCCTCTGTTATTTGGAAATAATATGCTTTGTTTATATTTCATTTATGATTAGTTTAGAAATGACAGCACATTAACTTAACTTAAAATCTATCAATACTTTTTCCTCAACCCATATAAGTATGTTGTGAACTTTTGATTCCTATCTATTCACTTTCAACTAATATGCTTTTTTAAATTGTTTGCTGTATAATTTTGATATCGTGTCTAAAGGAACATTAAGATAACCCTGTTTTAATTATATGCTATATTTTCATCTATTCTCCCTTAATATTTTACTACTTTTTGTTATTACTGTTTGTATCTTTGATTTTTTTTTATGGTTAGGATTGTATTCCTTCTTTAAATACGTCCTTCGAATTTCTTCTTTGGAAGATTAGCTCTGTTTTCATTTACTTCAAAGTTTTGTTTTGAAGTATGTTTGTGTTGGATATCAAATTCTGGATCAAAGTTTTCAAATACATTTGGATATTTCATCTACCTTTATTTACATAGTTTATTTTGAAATATATACTACAACTTTCAGCTATTGTTCCTTTGAATTTCTCCTCTTCCTTCTTCCTTATTCTCCTCCTCCTCCTCCTCCTCCTCCTCCTCCTCCTCCTCCTCCTCCTCCTCCTCCTCCTCCTCCTCATCTTCTTTCCCTACACCTGGCTGTGCCAGAGATAAAACCAGTGCCAGCCATGTATGCAAGGTAAGTCTTACTCCCTGTACTATCTCTCCACTCCCCAATTGCAGTCTTTTTCTATGATTAATTTAACCATTTTTTGTTTAGATTATTTTTTAATTTTTAATTTTTTGCTTTTTGAGTCATACCCGGTGATGCTCAGGGGTTACTCCTGACTCTGCACTCAGGAATTACTCCTGGTGGTGCTCTGGAGACCATATGGGATGCTAGGAATCAAAACCCAAGTCAGCCATGTGCAAGGCAAATGCCATACATAACCCACTGTACTATCACTCTGGCCCCTGTTTAGATTATCTTACATTAACAGGGCATTTCCATTATGCAAGCCCTGTTAACTGTAATATTGTTCCATTTTCTCTCAAGTAAATGTGTATATTTTTTCTCTTTCAGTTTCTCATTTTTCCTTTTAATCTCCATATTTATATTAAAGTTTCTCTTTTCTTATTTCTATTACTGTTATTAGTTGAACCTTTATAACATTTGGCCTTCATCTGTCATGTTTTAACATTTTCCTTCAACTCTGAAAATTTGTTTCCTGTGTTGCCCTACTTCCTTCCTTGTTTTGTCCAACTTTCTAACTTGATATTTCTATTCTCCAACTATTTAGTTCTTTAATTTCAACTCATTTTATAGAGAGGATTTTTTACTTCTTTTAAAAAGTTTATTCATAGAAAAGTGGTCATTTTCATCTAATTTTCTTTCATTCTGTTATCAGATTCAATTGTTAACTTTTTTAGTTCTTAAAATTTTATTATAGTTTAAGTAACATGGTTTCAATAGTGATGAGTATTTTTGTTCTTATTTGTATCTTTGTATAAATCTTGTGTTGATTTTCTGGTAGTATTATCAGTCTTGTAGTGATATTAATATTTTCTAAATGCTTTAAAGAGGTTCTTGTGAATCAGTAGCTAGGACTGCATTCTGGAAAAGAAAGATTTTTCCTTATGCTATTTTCCCCTTTTTTTTTCTCAACATTACTCAGAATGCATATCCCTCTCTTTCCCTAATGACTTGACTCTGAGAGTCTCACATGGCGGAAAGTGTTCTTCTAGAAATTTCTCTAACATAACTATAAGATGAAGACAGCCATACACACAGTTTCTGTAAATAGGTGGGTCTCATGGTTTTTAACTTGTTGAATTCTGGTATGCCTTGGTTAGAAAGAAACCTCAGTTGAATAAGCAACTCTTAAAGACCAGTTTGAAAGATAAGCAATGTTACTTTATCAGAAGACATGTAAATAGTTTGTATGAACAACTTGGAAATGTGGTTACTATCAAAAAGTGAAGTCTTGGATAATCTTCTCCATTGCCTTTCTGGAAGATGTGATAGATCCATCAGGGCGTCGGAGGGCAGTCATCTTGGTCTTATAGTTGGCGAAGGACAGGCGGGCAGTGCGAATGCTTTTCCCAACTTCTGCTGCATCTTCCAGTATTTCTTTCCTATTGTCTTTGAGGTCTTCTTTTATAGCTTCTCTGCACCGTTTAGCAAGCTTGGACATTAGCATTTGGTCGCCTGAGTCTCGCGCCTTGCCACATTGGCGAATGAGCTCGAGAGTTTCTGAAGACAGGCGTCCTTTTGTGTCTTTCTTTCTCTCAGCATTCTTCGCACAATCATGGAGGTACTGAACCAGTTGGTTGTATTCTTCATCGATGTCGTCAATGATGGTATCTTCCCATGTTGCTGCAATGGTGCCAAAGAGTTCCCAGTTGGTGGTCGTTTTGGGAGTTCTCTTCTTAAACTTTGCAGCCTTTTCTCCCCGTTGCGGGAGTAGAATTATGCACTAAGGAGACGGTGGTCCTATCCTGTTTGGAATTTGGGGACGACAGCAACATCGGTCAGACAGAACTGTCAATTGAAGATGATGTGGCCAATTTCACTGTGGAATTGTCCACCAGGAAATTCCCATGTCCAACGTTTCGCTTCAGCCTTCTGGAACTGTGAGTTCCCATGAATGGTCTTGGTGGACATGATGAACTCAGATAGTCTCTCACCCTGTTTGTTCCATTCTAGGCCATGGGTCCCGATGTGGAGTTCTTCAGGCGATCTCCTTGGTCCTATTTGGCATTAAAATCACCGACTATGATCTTGTAGAAGGTGTGATCTTTTTTATAGAACTCCTCCAGTTCCATGTAGAATTTCTCAATTTTGTCTTCCTTGCATCTCCCTTCTGAAATCCAACGTGCCATTTTGTCGGTAAAGAAGGGAACAGCACCAGGCCCAGACAAAATCAGACCCGAACACCTGAAGAATCTGCCGTCAGTACTCATCAATACACTAGCTCGGCTCTTCACACGCTACCTGTCCGAATGCAAGGTGCCCTCCCAATGGAAAACCAGCAGTACAGTACAGTTCTACTGTTCAAGAAGGGAGACATTCACGACATTGGCAACTATCGCCCCATCTGCCTGTTGTCTGTCATCTACAAGCTGTTCACATGAGTCATCCTGAACAGGATTGGCAGAGCACTAGATGAAGGACAACCATGCGAGCAAGCTGGCTTCCGGACCGGATTCAGCACAATTGACCATATCCACACGGTAACCAAGCTCATTGAGTTTTGTAGGGAGTACAAGATGCTGCTCTGTTTCATGTTCATTGATTTAAAGAAAGCCTTTGATTCTGTGGAGACTGAAGCAGTCATGGAAGCCCTAGCCAAACAGAGTGTTCAAACCCAATACATCAAGATCCTTCGTGAGCTGTATTATGGATTCACCACCAGGATCTCACCATTCTACAAGGAAGTGATCATTGATGTCAAAAGAGGGGTTCGACAGGGTGATACCATTTCACCAAAACTCTTCAGCGCCACCCTCGAGAATATCATGCCATAATTAGAATGGGAAGGAATGGGAGTGAAGATAGATGGTCGGCAACTACACCACCTCCGCTTCGCTGATGACATCATTCTAATAACACCAAACATTAGCCAAGCGGCACAAATGCTGGCTGACTTCGACCGAGAATGTGGAAAGATAGGTCTACAGCTGAATCTAAAGAAAACTATGTTTATGAAGAATGAACTAGTTCCTGAGGCCCCATTCACTCTCAATGGAACTGACATCTCTGAATGCAGCAGTTCTGTGTACCTAGGTCGAGAAGTCAACATGATGAGCGACCTAAAACCTGAGCTGTGCAGGAGGAAGAGAGCGGCATGGTATGCCTTCAAAGGCATTGAAGAAATAGCTAAAAGGACAAAGAACCTCTGGCTCCAGGCACATCTCTTTGACTCCACCATTCTCCCTGCATTAACATACGCCTCAGAGACCTGGGCCCTACGAAAGCAGGATGAGAATGCTATTCGGGTCTCCCAGAGAGGAATCGAAAGAGCTGTGCTTGGAATATCACGCCTCACTCAAGTGAGAGAAAGAATCTGGAGTTCTGACCCCCGTCGCTATTTCAGAATCAGGGACACTGTCTTGTTTGCCAAGGCATCGAAAATCAGATGGGCTGGACATGTAATGCGATTTGGAGATGACCGCTGGACTAGAGCTGTTACCGACTGGATCCCACAGGATGTCAAAAGATCACGTGGCCGCCTACCTACAAGATGGTCAGACTTCCTTGCCAAGACCCTGAAGGAACGGTTTGAGGCTCTTCATATTCCTGAATCAACCAGATGCCATTGGGCTACATTGGCACATGATAGGGTCCAATGGAAATGTTACTGGTGCCCACTTGGGCAAATCGATGAATAACGGGATTCAAGTGATCAAGTGATGAAGAGACCAAAAAGTGGAATGTATTACTTTCATCACTATATCACTGTATTCCCGTTCATCATCGATTGGCTCGAGCGGGCCCCAGTAACATCTCCATATGTCCTATCTCATGCTAGTAGAGCCCAAAGGCATCTGCTTGCTCCAGGAACATAAAGAGCCTCAAACCGTTCCATCAGGTCATGGGAATGAGGTCTAAAATTGTTCATGGTATTTGGCATATCAAATATGACATGGGTAGCTTGCCAGGCTCTGCCGTGCGGGTAGCATACTCTTGTAGTCATCTCTAAATCCAGCATTTATTGATGAACCGCGGCCGCTTGCTGGGCTGTGATAGGCTGGTCTGCTGGGTGGAGTTCTGACGAGGGGGAAGTCCGGATGTGGAAAATGGAGGCCCTCATGGAGTGGGGGGGGGGTCGTCTGGCTTGGGTGGCGGGCCAGGGCTAGAACCCGCCATCCCTCCTGGGTGCCTCATGAGCGGCTGGGCACAATTAGAGCCAGTAGCAGCTCTGCCCCAGGTCTGTGAGTCTCTGGATCAGCATACCTGAGCCGGATTTAAAAAAAGACTGCAGCAGGGTGGATCTCGATGAGCCGGGCTGTGATAGGTTGGTCTGCTGGGTGGATTTCTGACGAGAGGGAAGTCTGGATGTGGAAAATGGAGGCCCTCATGGATTGGGGGATTGTCTGGCTTGTTGCAAGGCTCTGCTTGGGTGGCGGGCCAGGGCTAGAACCCTCCATCCCTCCTGGGCGCCCGTGAGCCGCTGGGCACAGGGAGAGCCAGTAGCAGCTCTATTCCTTTCATAATTTTTTTTTATTTTTGCTTCATATTTCTGTGTCTTGCAGTTCCCTGATCTCCCTCAGTTAATTTTTAAAATTTGTTCTTTCACCATCTTTTTCTGTGAGCAATTGTGTAGATAATGTTTAAATGTCATTCTCTTACTGAATAAATTTATCTTCTGTGATTAAGATTTTTTAAGTAAACGGAATTATGGTACTTTCTTTTTGCTCTTTGGGTCACACCCAGCAATGTTGAGGGGCTACTCCTGGCTGTGCACTGAGGAAGGTGCTCTGGGTGACCAAATGGGATGCTGGGGATTGAACCTGGGTTGGCCACATGCTAGGCAAATGCCCTACCTGTGGACTATGTGCCTTTCTCCAAACCGAATGAAGCTTAATTTTATTTCTATATAATTCTAAATTTACTGTTAGCTTTTTATTATCTTGCCTTTAGTATTAATAGAATCATGACAAATTTTTTCTGAAAAGAGTTTTCAATTTTTTAGTGGGACAGTGTTGGTGAATTGAGTGAAATTAGTCAGAAGGAAAAGGACAGATATAGAATAACTGCATTCATTTATGGGATATAAATATATACCAGTGTTGTACTAATTGTTGGAAATGGTAAACCCAGACTAGAACTGAGCATTTAATGTAGGCAAAGGGATATACATGATAAATCTTAAATGTATGAGGGCAAACCACAATATGTAAATGAGAGAGAGAGAGAGAGAGAGAGAGAGAGAGAGAGAGAGAGAGAGAGAGAGAGAGAGAGAGAGAGAGAGAGAGAGAGGAAAAGTGCCTGCCATAGAGGCAGGCTGTGTGTGTGGGGAGGACTCTTAGGACATTAGTGGTGGGAAATGGGCACTGGTGGAGGGATGGGTGCTGAAACACTGTATGACTGAAACCCAATCATGAGTATCTTTATAATTGTATATCTCACAGTGGTATAATAAAATAAAAATTTAAAAAATGTTTAAAAATATTAAGATTACACTATATGATTGGAGTCCTCTCACTGAAATCAACTTTGATTTGCTTTATTCCTCTACTTTAAAAGCTAAGATACAAAGTCATTTATAAGTGCTATTTTAAAAAAGAAGAAAAGATCAGTAGAACCTCCTTTTAGCAGGAATGTTGAAATGCCCCAAAAAAACAAAGAAAAAGAAACTGGATATGTGTGTGTTGGATGGAAGTTTCCATTTAAAGTCATCTGAAAAGACTTGAATGTGGAAGGGAGTAGTTACAATTGAGCTTCTTAACTATCCAGAAAAGAAAGAGATTAGGGATATTTCTCTAAATTGCAGCTTCTGGAGAATGTACGCGTTATGACGAGCAGACTGTTTTACTTAAAAATGGTTTTTATGAAAGAGTTTTTCATAGAATAAATGAAGCAAAGGGAAATCTTATTTCAGATTAAAACCAGTCATCTGACAGAATTTATAGTAAAGGGATTTTATAAATTATAATCTGTTGGGTCCTTGTAACAGGAAATTCATTTTTATTTAGTTTTCAAATTTTATTGTCCGCTACACTTTATATAAATGCTGTGGTTTACAAAGTTGTTTATGATGATTTGTTACAGACATTCAGTATTCCAACACCAGTCCTACCACCATTGCACCTAGGAAACTCATTTTTAAAACAAGATAATGCTACTGTATCATAAAAACCCAAGTATGAGGTAAAATTCATGGTTGGTCACTGATCCAGTTTCTTTCGCTTTGCTCTGACATCATTGAAGAATTGACTTCATTCTTATACATCTTACACTTCATTCTCATGACTGTGATAGCAGTGTTTACTGAAGACAGCTATAAAGATTTCCTGAGGAATAAAAGATACATATTCTCAGGCCGGAGCGATAGTCCAGTGGGGAGGGCGTTTGCCTTGTGCGCAGCCGACCTGGGTTCTATCCCCGGCATCCCATATGGTTCCCCGAGCACCACCCAGGAGTAATTCCTGAGTGCAGAGCCAGGAGTAACCCCTGAGCATCGCCGGGTGTGACAAAAAAGAAAAAAAAAAAAAAAATTCTTTGTACCCACTTAAAAATAAGGAAGTTTCTTAGAAACTTAAGAAAAATAAGAGAGTTTCTTAGAAGCTCCCAGAATATCTTCATTTTTCATTAGCTGGGACTGGATTCCATACGATTCTTAACTAAGATTTGTTGAGAGGCATGACATTAAAAGTGGATAATTATTTGAGGTAGAATGGATATATTCTTACATAGTTAAATTCCTGTAATCCTATAACAATTCTTAAGTGGTTTAAGAATTTATTGGTGAAATGAGAGGAGTATAGTAAAGCATAGTGTGATACAGGAGTCCTTGCCTTATCATTCAAGAGCTTTGTGATTTGGGTTGGATTCCTTAGTTTTCATCTTATTGATGAAATATGATCAGGAATATAGAAAAGCATAGTGCAATACAGGAATACTGTATCCCTAATGCAGAGATGATAATGCCTAGTTTGTGGTGGTGTTTTTTAGACTTAAATGCAATAAGACAATTTGGATGCTAATATTTAATATAGTGTAATTTTATAATAGATAATGTAAACACATTTTTTTTTTTTTTTTTTTTGCTTTTTTGGGTCACACCCGCGATGCTCAGGGGTTACTTCTGGCTCTTTGCTCAGGAATTACTCCTGGCGGTGCTTGGGGAACCATATGGGATGCCGGGATTGAACTAGGGACGGCATGGGCCGGCCGCGTGCAAGGCAAATGCCCTACCGCTGGGCTATCGCTCCGGCCCCAATAAACACATAATTTTCACTATAAAGGATTTGTTCTATTTTTTGGCTGTGAGGGCAGAGTTATTAGCTCTCCCTCCCATTCCCTTGTTTTTTTGCATAGTAATAATAAAAATGGTTTTAGAAAAGCTTAAATTTTAAATAATTTGTTTTGCTGAATAGTTTGTTTGCATGATTGTGCTCACTGTTATTTTACTATTTATGTGTTAGGTAGTATGAAAATTCAACAGGCACATTTTATAGAAATTTACTATTTCAGTATTGGCATATTAATTTTCCTTAATGTAGGGCTCTCTATTTTAATCTTTTTTTCTGTAATAAAAGTATAAGCTGTTCAAGTGTAATTGTTTCTCATTCTTTGGTATTTACAGATGGCTTGTTTAATCAATACATCAGTCAACAGGAATATAAGCCACGATGGAGTCAGATCATTCCCAAAAGTACTAAAGGTAAGCCTTACCTACTAGGTTGTGGTATTTTTTGATTTCGGTTTCCAGGTTTAATTTTTCCCAAGGTAGCTCAGATTTCACTACACTGTTACTAAAAATCCAGTATTTAAGCAAGGCATTCTTTAACTAGGTGGTGGAGTTGCTCTATTATATTAAATTTTACTTTCAGATCTCTTTGTTTTATGCTTGTAACAGACTCAGTTTCCACACAAATTACCATCTTAACTGCTTTTTAAGAGATGCTGTAAAATTATAAACTATTGTTCTAATGCAAATATGTATTCCTGAAAAATCTTACATTTTCCAAAGTAGCTAATAGACCTTATGAGAAAAGTAGAAATGAGATTATCTGATGCTGTGGAACTTTATAACCAGATACTTTAGAGATAAATGCTGGCACTGTTAAATCTCCAGTCTTTTCTGCCTTCCTATCCCTGCACCGCCTTCGCATCCTCAAAAATGTCCTTAGCTTTTTCTTGCCAGTCCTCACGGTACTCTTAAGAATTGACTTGGTAAATATTTCCACAATCTGTTCCTTTCATACCAGTGTGCTACTGATGTTTCAAGTCTACCAAATTACTTCTTGCCACCAGGGTATTTTTGTCTTCCAAAATGATTTTAAAAACAACAAAACAATTAAATCATTACATGCTTCTATATCAAGCATCACAACAAGTTTGGAACAACAAACTCTTGAGTTTGTGCTTCTTTGAGCTTTAGATTCCCAACAGCATTTGCTTCTTAGACTTTTCATCAAAGCTTAAAATATTATCCAAGATGTAGCCTAAGAATCAGGGGGAAAAGTGGCAGTATTGTCAGGTTTGGGGGGCAGGAAGAAAAACACAAAGCTTCATTGATTGTGAACTGAAACTTTAAACCTAGCTATTGGAAAGGAGAGGGGAAAAAAAGCAAGGTAATTCTCAGCATTGAGCTCTTGAATACATTAGTATGAAAAGCTTCAGTTTTGCATGAAACTGACATTATTTTGTAGTATCCCTGTGAAATTACTAAAAAGTTGAATGGTTCTTGTTTTTAATATAGGATAAAACTGATACTGGGGAAGATGTTATACAGACAGTACATTCCATTAATGAGAGTTTTAATGAAACAGTTTTTCTGGTTTACTGACAGTAAAACATTAGAATTCTGTAACATTTGCAAATATTTAAACAAAGTTATAGTTTCATTTATGCAGGATTTGCTGTAAAGAATAGATAAAAGGCGACAGATAGTTTTCTCCTTCAGAAGTTTAAATTTACACTGATTATATTTAAACCTGCCTATTAAGCTTTGTGATAGAAGAAATAAAGGGAAGCAAGTGTTAATTTTCCGATCAGTATTCAAATAAAATACTTAGTAAATCATGTGAGAATTGATTTTAGAAATAATTGGTATAGATTAATACAGTAAGAAAGTTACTGATATGAAATCGGGTTAACATCTTAGGTTTTAGTAACTAACTTTATAAGCCTTAAAAGTGCTCAGTGATACTAATTAACTGTGCCTGGTATATAAGCCTGAGATCCATTTGTATGATTGTTTTCCACGTTTAGTTTTAATACAGCAATGTAATAATGCAGTAAAGGAATTAAGATATTTAGAGGGAAAGAATAGCAAATTAGGGAGCTTTTATGTTGGTAGAGCCAGTACTCCAGTAGTTCAGAACTTTTTGTCATGTTTTTGTGGACTATACAGTCTTTTTTGTTTTATGGCATTGAAAATGGATTCCTGTTGTATTAGTAACCTAAAGCAAGGTGGTTATTATTATAACACAGCTATAACATATATTTCTCATATGGGTTTCCTTTTTTTTAATATCAAAGTACTGTTAATTTTGTTACTTTCTACAGAATTATGAATGGTTGTTGCTGTGCTATTCCTGTGGAAGAAAATAACTGATTTCCATTTCAGGTGATGGAGAAGATACCAGGCCAGGAATGAGAGGGGGCCATCAGATGGTTATTGATGTTCAAACAGGTGAGGAAGACTTGCAGTGGAAAGAAACATTTTTTTTTTGCACTTGTTTGTGCTCAGAGCTTGCTGCTGTTACTACACTCCGGATGCTTGGAGTATATGGTGCCTGGGATCAAACGCAGGTTGAGTCTTCCAGACTGGACTGCAAATTTTAAAAACAAAAACAATAACAAAATGTACATTTAAAAATACCGAGTAAACATGAATGCTCTTCTGTATACTTGTCACAAAGAGTTGATGCTATTTGTCATAACTAAGTAGCAAAGAAAATAGGCATAAGCCACAGGTACAGCTAATACGGGCAGTGGTATTTGAGGGCAAGGACTTGGCAGCCGGATAGATTAAATTAGATAAACTGAAAACGTGGATGTGCATCCCTTGAAGTGCTGTGTGGTGGTGGTGGTGGTGGGTTTATATTAGATTTTCATAGTAAATTGTAGTGTATTTCTGGATTTTCGGTGTATTTTTTAAAGTATTTTATTATACCACTGTGAAATATACAATTACAAAGATGTTTATATTTGGGTTTTGGTCATACAGTGTTCTAGCACCCATCCCTACACCAGTGCCCATCTCCCACCACCAACGTCCCCGGTTCCCTCCCCCTCCCTCAGCCCTCCTCCATGGCATGTTCTTTATTTCTTTCCCTTTCTAGCTCTTTCTCTTTTCCTTCCCTTCCAGATTGTGGATTACAGAACATATATTAAAGGTTGTCATGTGTATCTTTTTGCCTGTATTTAATGCTCAGTTCCAGGGTGGTATTAGTACTTTTGACAATTGTTGCTCACTGTCCCATTTTCTGTCTTACCTAGCGTGACTCCCACACGTTTGTGATAATTTCCATCTTTGACAAGACCTCCTGATCCATGTTTCACTTGACCTTGGATATTGGTATCATAATATGTACATATATATTTACACCACGGTGCATTTGTTTTAATACAGCAATATAGTGATGCAATAAAAGAATTAAGATATTTAGAGGGAGAGAATTGCAAATTAGGGAGCTTTTATGTTGGTAGAGCCATTAATAGCTAACTACTCTTTACAAGTCTGTTAATAGTTTTTAAATTTAGTTCTTTGCTCTCTCTTACTTTTTTTTATTATGCCACCGTGAGATACAGTTACAAAGATGTTCATGTTTGAGTTTCAGTCATACAGTGTCCCAGCACCCATCCCTTCACCAGTGCCCATTTCCCACCACCAATGTCCTCTGATTTCCACCCTCCCCACCTACATCTATGGCAGGCAATTAATTTTCACCTCTCTCTCTCTCTCTCTCTCTCTCTCTCTCTTTTCCTTCTCTTACACATTGTGGCTTACAATACATACATTTAGAGGTTGTCATATATATCCCTTTGCCTATATTCAATGCTCAGTTCTAGGCTGGCACTATCATTTCCAACAATTATTAGCACACTGTTCACTTCCCTGTCCTACCTAACCTCTGACTCCCACACACTTGTGGTAGATTCCACCACTGACAAGACCTCCTGATCCATGTTTTGCCTGGCCTTGGATATTGGTGTCATGCTATTTTTTTTTATATCCACATATAAATGCAGTCATTCTATATATGACCTTTTCCTTCTGGCCAATTTCACTTAGCATGATCCTCTCCATGTCCATCCATTTATAGGCAAATTTCATGACTTGATTATTCTATAACAATACTAAAAATCTTCCTTAGGTTTCTATAGCCTTGGGCAATTTAAATACCATCATATTTAGAAGCTAATGCCACAATTATGTAAGGTTTCAAATTGCTATCTTCAAAAGCATGTAATACCAAGGATTTAATATAATTTAAATTCATTTTATGATTTTAGAAAAACTGTAGGATGAATCCAGACGTTTTGCTTTTTCCAAGTGTGCAGCATATACTCTGTAAACGGTGTTATGCTGACTCATAGGGCATTGGGAATAAACAAGCTGTCTGTTTGTTGACTCACTACAAAATAATTAAGAGTAAAAATCAATGCAATGTAGGTCATCTTTTTGGCACAAATGTTTCGTAAGCAATATAGAGAAATTATGTTTCATTTAAAATTAACTGCTAAATTTGTATAGTGATCTGGGTTAAGAATATTATTAGTATCTCTTTTGAGATGGTTCGTTTAAAGACTTAGGAATTCAGTTTCCAAATCTTGGTTTCTCCCTGAAAGTCTTTCCCTCCCCAAAAATAGACTTGACTCAGCTATAGAATCTGATGGTTCTTTTTTCTACCTTATAGTCCAATGAATATACATGTACTTATTTCTATAAATAAGTACTTATTTCTATAAATAAACAATGTGGTTTGCTTAGCATTTAAAAATGTTATCATTGAGAAGAATTTCATAATGTTTCTTGTATGAGATAGATAACATACATGTACAAGAACCAGGGAAATAATTTTTCTCCTTTTCTGTGAGGCTTTGAAATAGAACATAATAGTCCTTTGATAGGCAAATGAATGTCTTATTTTGTTTTTTTTTTTTTTTTAGTATTTTTTTTTTAAATTTTATTATTTTCCCCCAAATATCATTACACCATTTTAGACATACAATTGAAAGATGCTCATGTAGAGTTTTGGATCCACAGTGTTCCAACACCCATCCCTCCACCCAAACCCATCTACCATCACCAATGTCCCCACCTCCCTCCCCCTCCCGCACCCCAACCACCCGGCAGATTCTGTATGTCATTTCCTTCGTCTCTATATCTCCTTCCCGACAAACTTTCCTGCTCTTCGTGGAATACAGTGCATTAAATGACATTACTGTTTCACTATTTTAGTGGACCCCGCGGCCGCTTGCGGCCGCGGCGATCTGGGCTCGAACTGGTCCCGCTCAGTTGATCTGGTCGTGGGTCAGTCTCCCAGCGTCCGGACAGCGAAGATGGTGGCCAGTGTGATGGGCGAGCCCCATCCGGCTGCCTCCGGGGACCCCCAGAGGCGACGGGCCAACACCCAAAACCCATCTGCCCTCCTCGGGATCCCACCGTCAGCTGGGCCCGGCGCGAGCCGGGCTCCAGTCTCCCCAGCCGCTTGCGAGCTCTGCATACTGGTTCCCGGGCAGTTCCTGGGCGGGTCCACCAGGCTCGGCAAAATGGAGGAGGGGGAGTGGCTTAACCCTGACTCCATCTGGCGAATTCCCAGTGATTCCCGCTTCTGGGAGCCGCCTACCTGGGCTCGAACTGGTCTTGCTCAGTTGATCTGTTCGTGGGTCAGTTTCTCAGCGTCCGGACAGCGAAGATGGTGGCTAGTGTGATGGGCGAGTTTCATCTGGCTGCTTCCGGGACCCCCAGAGGCGATGGGCCAACACCCAAAACCCATCTGCCCTCCTCGGGATCCCATCATCAGCTGGGCTCGGCGCGAGCCGGGCTCCAGTCTCCCCAGCCGCTTGCGGCTCTGCATACTGGTTCCCGGGCAGTTCCTGGGCGGGTCCACCAGGCTCGGCAAAATGGAGGAGGGGGAGTGGCTTAACCCCTGACTCCATCTGGCGAATTCCCAGTGATTCCCGCCTCTGGGAGCCGCCTACCTGGGCTCGAACTGGTCTTGCTCAGTTGATCTGGTCGTGGGTCAGTTTCTCAGCATCCGGACAGCGAAGATGGTGGCTAGTGTGATGGGCGAGTTTCATCTGGCTGCTTCCGGGACCCCCCAGAGGCGATGGGCCAACACCCAAAACCCATCTGCCCTCCTCGGGATCCCATCGTCAGCTGGGCTCGGCGCGAGCCGGCTCCAGTCTCCCCAGCCGCTTTGAAGCTCTGCATATGAATGTCTTATTTTGTATCAGAAATATCCTAATTCTTCCCTGAGCAGAGTCCTTGAAGACTAAAAAGCTAACGTTCCAGGTCAGAGATTGTATTTTCAGGATAATAAGATAACATTTATTTGTAATATATTTGTATTATGCATAAAAGGTGGTGTTTCAATAGATGGTAATATTCTTTTTAGATAAGTTAAAAAAAACAAGCCCCCCAAAACCCAAAAAATAAAAACAAGGGCCAGGAACATAGCTCAAGTGGCCAAAGGTTTGGTCTTTGTCACAGTCTGGCACGTGGCCTTGGCTGACTCCTCTCTCACTGTAGAAAATCAGGGCGAGGAAGAGTTGAAGTTTTTACCTCACATGCATTAGAAAGACATGAAAAAACATAGTATGAATGACTTGAATGCTTTTTATAATCATAGGTTATTATTCCAGATGATACCTATAAAGGAGCAATCTTTGCTTTGATTGCTTCTCAAGAATTATTATAACTCAGAAGGATTACAAAGAAAAATTAGCCCATATCCGTAGTTCTAGTAATATCATCGGTTCATGGAAAGCAATAGAAGAACTTTGGAAACATGTATCTACTTACTGTCATCATTTTTGGAATCGGGGTTGGGTAGGGGCACAGTCGGTGTGCTTGTGCTAGGGACTACTCTTGGGGTTTGTGCTTGGGCTTTGCTTCTAGTAGTGCCTGGGGACCCTGTATAGTAGTGCCTGGGGACCTGTAGTGCTAAGGATTGACTCTGTCCCTCCTGCATGCAAAGCATGCACTCATCCTGTTGAGCTATTTGTCCAGACTCCAGAAATATATTTTTAAGCTAATATTTCACTAAAACTCTTCAGCGCCACCCTCGAGAACATCATGCGACAATTAGAATGGGAAGGAATGGGAGTGAAGATAGATGGTCGGCAACTACACCACCTCTGCTTCGCTGATGATGACATCGTTCTAATAACACCAAACATTAGCCAAGCGGCACAAATACTGGCTGACTTCGGCCGAGAATGTGGAAAGATAGGTCTACAGCTGAATCTAAAGAAAACTATGTTTATGAAGAATGAACTAGTTCCTGAGGCCCCATTCACTCTCAATGGAACAAACATCTCTGAATGTAGCAGTTATGTGTACCTAGGTCGAGAAATCAACATGATGAACGACCTAACACCTGAGCTGCCAGGAGGAAGAGAGTGGTATGAAATGCCTTCAAAGGCATTGAAGAAATAGCTAAAAAGAACAAAGAACCTCCGGCTCCGGGCACATCTCTTTGACTCCACCGTTCTCCCTGCATTAACATATGCCTCAGAGACCTGGACCCTACGAAAGCAGGATGAGAATGCTATTCGGGTCTCCCAGAGAGGAATCGAAAGAGCTATGCTTGGAATATCACGCCTCACTCAAGTGAGAGAAGGAATCCGGAGTTCTGACCTCTGTCGCTATTCCAGAATCAGGGATGCTGTCTCGTTTGCCAAGGCATCGAAAATCAGATGGGCTGGACATGTAATGCGATTTGGAGACAACCGCTGGACTAGAGCCATTACCGACTGGATCCCACGGGATGTCAAAAGATCACGTGGCCGCCCACCTACAAGATGGTCAGACTTCCTTGTCAAGACCCTGAAGGAAGCGGTTTGAGGCTCTTCACATTCCTGAATCAACCAGATGCCATTGGGCTACATTGGCACGTGATAGGGTCCAATGGAAATGTTACTGGCTCCCGCTCGAGCAAATCGATGAATATCGGGATTCAAGTGATCAAGTGAATATTTATACCATAGAACATTTAGGGATTTCAGATTTCATTTAGAGCCGTTCGGTTTTGTTTGCTATTTTATTTAACTTTCTGAATACTGGATCAAGTGTTTATAGATGCAAGGGTGATGATGAAACTGAATTCCTAAGTCTTTAAATGAGCTATTTAAAGAACTACCCAAATGATCAATCTTTTATTTCAAGGAATTGAAAGCACAAATTCTGATTTAGCTAAGAAAATGGCCATTGCACCAGGAAGTTCTGGTTGCATAACTTGTTGAATTTTTGAGAAATACAGTACCCACCATTTTTTGCTGTCAAAATAGGTTGGAAATCTGAGCCTTTGACTATTTTGTACCAATTACATAAAAATGCTTACTTTCGGGCGTGGGTGGAGTGGCGTTAAGTCACTCCTGGCTGTGCTCAGGGGACCATATGCGATGCCAAGGATTGAACGAAGGTCAACTATATGCGAGGCAAGCAGTATAACCCAATACTCTCTCCAGCCCCTTCTGGTTTTTTTTAACTTGTGCCATTATATATTGGTTTTCTTTGAAGTCTGTAAAGAATCTTTTTTTATTTTTTGGGGGGTTTGGGGAGTAGGAAGTGGGGTGCTGCCCACACCCAGTTGTGGTTAGGGCTTACTCCTGGCTCTGCACTCAGGGATCACTTCTGGTGGGCTCTGGGGACCAGATGGGAAGCCAGGGATCCAAGGTGGCAAGGTAAACACCCTACTCACTGTGCTGTCTCTCCATCCTCTGAAGTATCATCTTTAAGGAAATAACTAAACATGGGGTTTAATGATTGTTTATAAATCTAATCATATTGCTATATACCTGTATATTCTTTTTAAACAGTTGGGAGAAACACAGACTTAGATTTGGAAATACAGGCAGTTAAGAGTACAAGAGTATGAAATATATTGATGTGGCTGAAAATAGAGTCCCCTAGCAGGGAATATAAATACATGTTGAGTTCACCCAAAAGATCATGCTGCACATAGTTTTGTTTATAATCAGTGCTTTATGAAATAATATAGCTCTTTTGAACAAGGTAGATAGATGAAAGCAGTTGATAATCTGCTAAGTTATGAGATATCAAGGAATTGGCTAACAAGGGTAAGGCTAAAGAAGGTAATCTTTGCATTCTGCACAGAATTCTACGCACTTTGTATTTTAATTCCATATTCATACTTAATTTTTTATTTTGTTGCGGTGACTTGGTTTATAAAACTGTGTATTTGTAAGTTCAAAATTTGTTATCATGCCATACTCAACCACCTAATGATTTACATTCTTTTACCAAGACCTATTGATCTCCTCTCCTTTGATATTTCTCTGTTTCCTGAGTCCCTGGGTCTGTTTTCATTTGAATTTGTTCGCTCCCTTGCTTTGTTTCTATTTCACGTGCTAGAGAAGTGAAATCATTCAGTACTTTTAGAAGGATTAAGTTTCTAAGCTGAAATTATCCTAACAACCTCCTGTTTTTATGTTGAATGTAAATTGGTTCAATTTTTTCACTGGTTTTCCTTTGAGTCTATATTAAGTAAGAATTAAATTACCTCTCTTCACTAAGCTGCTAATGACCCCCTTTTTACTTCCTCTTCTTGTTCTTGTTCTTGGTTTTTTGGTGTCTGGGATTGGACTTCAGACATGTGAAGTATGTGTCCTTAGTGTCTTTTTTTGACACATGCATTTTATCAGAGGTTAGGTTACATTATATTAGTGTACTGTTTACTGTTTCAAAATGGAAAAATTAATTTAATTACAAAAAATAGTGTGCCATCTTGTGGAGAGTTGTGTTATCAGCACAGGTTTACTCTTATGGAGCAGAGTCGAAGGATAGATAGTGAGTTGGACACATAAATGAGAAGCCTAGCAGTGGATGAAGACATATGTTAACATTCATAGCTTATTTTAAATATCTGCTAAGATGTTCAGGGTCAGAGAGATAGTTCGACAGGTAAGGCCTTTGTCTTACATGCGACCGACACAGGTTCGATCCCTGACATCACCTGAGCCCACCAGGAGCATAGCTGGGTGTGGCCCAGAAAAGATAACTACAGATTTATATTCTAATAATATCTGTAGAGTCTATATAGTACTCGTTACTAAAAAGATGCATGCTGAAGAATTTAATTTGAATTTTAGTTTATGTGACTTGAGTAAAAATGACTGAATAGATGGATAATTGATACATTTAAGTTTAATGGAATGGTTTGGCATTTTATATATAGGCTGTTCTTGGGTATTTTACTTTCAGTCCTTTTTCTTTGATACTTCCACTTCATTGTGTCTTGTATGTTATAAATTTAGACTGGATCTTACCACACCTCTGCTTATAGTATCCAATTACTATCTGTCTCTACAGTCAGGTTCGAACCTTCATGTGTCATTAAGCCCTTCTGTGAGCTGACTCTTACTTGTCCTTTTAATTTTATCTTCATCTCCTGTTGTATACAGTCTTATTCATCACAGTTTAAATATTTCCACCACTACTTAATTTAATTCTACAGTAGCTTTCTGTGATAGGCATTGTGTTCCGGTTCACAAGGAAGAGGACCAGGAACTAGTTAGGACCTGGTGGTGGTCACACAGATGTGATTCTGTTCAGTCCTTTATTCTGTCCCCCATTCTGCCAGCAAAGCTACTTTTGGATGCATAGGTCATGTTTCTGTTACTCTGACAGCTTTCCATGATGGCCTCACTAGGTGTACTTTATTTCGATTTTTTTTTTTTTTTTGCAAGTTGGGAACTTGATTGATTGAATCACCGTGTGATACACAGTTGAAAGGCTGTTCATGATCTGGTTTCAGTCCAGTGCAACAGAGGTGAATGTTATTCTGTCTTTAGCACCCCATGGTGCTAACACTTAGTCACATTATCATGATCAGTGTAATTTGATTTCTAACTAGGTTGTATCTCCTTGAGGACAGGTGCAGTATACTTCTGGTTGTTCTCTAAGTGCCTTGTCAGAGTAGTACTAAAAATCATTGCCAAGGGCCTGAGAGATAGCACTGGAGGAAAAGGCTTTGTTGCCTTTTATGAAAGTGATGCCCACCCTGTCCATTTCTGTGCACTGTGTAGGTTCCCTGGAGCACCACCAGGGGTCACTCCTGAGTCTAGAATGAGTATTAACCCTTGAGTAGCCGAGGGCATGAGCCCTCCCCCACCCCACCCCCCCAACACACACACAAACAGTTGTATTAAAAATATATTGGCTAAAGATCCTTTGAATGCTGGGAGATGTGGATAACCCTCCAACTTGTGCGCCTTGGGAAAATTAAGAGGGCCGAGGATGTGGCACATGGGAAGAATGTATGCCTGTATGTGTGCGGCCACCCTCTCTGGCACCTGATGACCCCCAAACATGCAAAGGACTGATGCTTGAGGGGATTGTACTGCCCTGAGGATGTATGTGAGTTGTTGAGTAATAACCTATAAACATGGGAATGGATATCCAATTCTCCAGCCTATTACTATGTTGCAAATAGTACCATTTTCTTTTTTTTTCCCACTTCTCTTTAGTTTTCTACTTTTTAAAAAAAAAGTGAAATAAGATTTTGGGTTTGGTTTTGGTTTGGTTTTTGGGACATCCATTGTTTTCATGGCTTACTCCTGACTCTGCACTCAGGGATATGGGATGCCAGAAATTAAACTCGGGTCAGCCGCATGGAAAGCAAGAACTCTACATGCTGTACTATTGCTCTACCCCCAAACAAGCTAGTTTTTATTGAACAGAACTTAGAAAGATGTGAAAGGAGAAAGGAAGTACGTGTTTAGGAGAAAGAGCACAGCTACTCCAGAGTGGAAAATCAAGCAAGCAGAGATATATCAAGACATAGTAAGTGAGATACATGTTCAAGGAGAGAACATGGGCTGGAAGAACCTTTGTTTCTCTATGACTCAAAAAAGGTTTGTATATATGCAAAAAATACATATATAGTCATGCATTTTCTGATGTTTGTTTCTAGATATTTGATCTCTGAATTAGTTAACTTAAGTGATATGTCATTAAAATTTATATTAGGCATTATAATGTTCAGGTATGTCAAAAGATCCTGTTTCCATCACATTCATTCAGTTTTACTATTAAACTTGAACTGGAACCACAAAGTGTTCACAAACAAGAATGACATCTTGGCTTAATTCCATTGGGATGCTTGCTCTGTGCCAGATTTTATTTTGCTCAGCTATCAATGGGGCTGTTGTGGAAATGTGGGTTTTCTTTGCTGTGAGAATTTATGCGTACAAAGAGACCTGCTTTTCAGAAAGAACATTGAGAACCCAGAGCCCAAGAGGAAGGGTTATTAAAGTTAATGAACCAGGGTAACCTTATCCAGAGGGTGCCCAGAAACGCAATAAAACAAAAGGTCAATTGCTATTTTAGTTACATGCCCCTTCTCTCCAGGCTTCACCATTGAACAGGGTTAATTGCCTTTATTGTGGAGCCTTAACAAATAATTTTTATGTCATACGAAAAAAAATTTAATTTCCTATATAATTCTACATTTCTGGGCATTACTGTGTGCACTTTGGGGAAAAGAATGTCATTTAGCTATTAGTGGGTTGTTTTATAGATCTGAGATATGGACTTTACTTGGAGTGGGGGACAGCATCGTGTCTGATTATGCTCAGGGACCAGCAGACCAACCAACTCTGTTTGGGGAGCCCATGTGGTACTAGGAATTGACTCCAGAGTTTTCAGCATGTTCTCTGCTATGTGAGCCATATCTCCAGACCTAAAATGTGACCATTTTTAATAGTTTAAAATCATTTCCACATACTCATAGTTGAAGAGGGTGGAGCACATGCCTTCATGTACAAGACCCAAGTCATTCCCAGAATCTCATGACCTCAGCACAGCTGGGTATGGCTTTTAGACACACCACTGAGTTTCTCTGGCAAGGCCCCCCCTTTTTTTTTTTTTTTTTTTTGGGTCACATCCGGCAATGCTCAGGGGTTTCTCCTGGCTCTGCACTCAGGAATTACTCCTGGCGGTGCTCGGGGGACCATATAGGATGCCGGGGAGCTAACCATGCCTGCACGGGCCGGCCACGTGCAAGGCAAATGCCCTACCCGCTGGGCTATCGCTCCAGTCCCAAGGCCCCTATTTTTAAACATTTACATAGAGCCAAAAAGTGTCCTAATTACTGAGACATGGAGTTTGATACTCAGAGATAATTGTGTCTTGGCACTTAGTAACTGCACAGTTCTTTATTCTTGTGCATATTTTAAAGATAGACATATTGTTTTTGCTGGACAGGTCTCTGAATATTTTTATGTACCTAAGCAACATCACCAAAACACTGAAAGTTTTATAACTGAATAACTTGAAACCAGGGAAGTGAAATGACCTGCTTGAGTACCTAATTAGCACTAGAACTCAGTTCTGTATCAGTGGTCCTTATCAGAGACATTGTTCTGATTTCCCTAGGTTATCAAGGCAGAGAGCTGTTTGCCCTTGGGATAGTCACAGAATTTGAAATTATGTGAAAACATGGCAGAAATCTCTGAGAAGCCGGGTCAGCATCTGAATGACAAAACTTTCACAGTGTCCACTTTGAAATGGAAACCTTCCTGGGACACATCGCTAAGATGGCAGTCCTTAGAAATAGAGATTTAGAGCCAGCAACTGGCTGCTATAGTTTTCTGTGCTAGCCTTCTTTAACTAAAAAAAAAAAAAAAAGATTGGTAAGCTTGCTGAATCCCACATAAGACATGTACAGCAGGGAATTACTTGAGGAAAGAGGTCTGACTAGTCTAAAGAAGGACACATGATCAGGGCTGTGTGTAAGGATTACTTTCACTAGTCATGGAGAAGGAAATCTGTTTTTCTCAGTTACAAAGCCCATGGATGTTATATAGACATTTCAGAGATAGAAAGAACTATGGAGTTGGAGAGATAGTATACAGTATACAGCTGGTAACGTGCTTGCCATGCACATGGCCGGCTAACCCAGGTTCGGTCACTGGCATCTCTTATGGTCCCCTGAACACCACCAGGAGTGATTGCTGAGTGTAACTCCTGATTATTGCCTGGTATGACCTCAAAACAAAACAAAAAACAAGTAGAAAAAACTAAATCATAAAAATATATGTGACATGACTTTTAAGGTTTCTGAGGAGTTTTAAAATTACCATAGTATGTTTGGAAAACTAACCCCCCCCCAGCCCCTTAGTTTTCACATTTTCATGGGAATTAAGTCTATGCAACAATTTAGTCTTAGAATGTCAGTCTGTAACTTGGCCAGTTTGCACCTTGTTGTTTTTTGCGATGGAGCAATCAGTTTTACTGTTAGGTTTCTTTAGAAGCCCCTAGATGTCACATCATAGATTTTTTACTATAGATTTCTCTAGGGATTTCTCTTTGCTACACAGGAACTCCGAAAACTAGCTGAGCATTAGTGTCATTTGGGATACGTCTAAAATAGACTGTTGGGGCGAAGCGATAGGACAGCGGGAGGGTGTTTGCCTTGCACACTGCTGACCCGAGTTTGATCCCCGCATCCCATATGGTCCCCCGAGTATCGCTAAGAGTAATTCCTGAGTGCAGAGCCAGGAGTAACCCCAGAGGATTGCCGGGTGTGACCCAAAAAGCAAAATAATAATAATAATAATAATAATAATAATAATACCGACTGTTGTATCCACTGATGATCTCTGAAGTCAGATTCTCAAGGAATGCCACCTGCTTACCTGTTTTTATGTCAAAATAGTGATTCTATCCCTACCTTTTCATGTTTAAGAAATACTGATGTTTAACAAATACTAGTCTAGAACATGTTTGAGATCGTGCTAGTTAAGTCTTTGTTTTTAAGTTATGTGCCTTCTAAAATTGTCATAGAAACAATTGACTGGATTGTAAATTTTGTTCTTTTTTTTAAAACACAATTTTCTAACTTTCATAGAGACCGTTTATTTGTTTGGTGGCTGGGATGGAACACAGGATCTTGCTGATTTCTGGGCATACAGCGTGAAGGAAAACCAGTGGACATGTATTTCTAGAGACACCGAGAAAGAGGCAAGTATTTAGACTTTCCATACATCTGTATTGCAGTGGGGAGAGCTGGTTTATACTGCTTTTTCTGGGTTGGTCTTTTCCCTACCATCTATTAGCAGAAATTATGGTGACCAAATTTGGTTTAAGTATTCATGCACTTCAGTTTCTATACCTGGTTCCTTAGCTCCTGAAGAAATAGAGCTATTTAGTGGAAATAAATGGAAAATTCTAATATTCTTTGTTTTTTAATTGCTTTAGCCAGAAAGGTAAATAGCTTTCTTTTTTTTTTGAGCTTGCATCTTATTTTGATGGTCTCTGGAAAGAAGTGTTTTAATTTTTTTTTCTTTTTTGGGTCACACCCGGCGATGCTCAGGGGTTACTCCTGGCTCTGCACTCAGGAATCACTCCTGGCAGTGCTCGGGGGGACCATATGGGATGCCGGGATCGAACCCGGCCAGCATGGGCTGGCCACGTGCAAGGCAAACACCCTACCCGCTGGGCTATTGCTCCGCCCCTATTTTAATTTTTTTTATTGATCTCATTATCTCATTGTTTTGGTTCCTTACCATTTACTTTGTTATTTTTCACAAATTTATTTTTGACTAAAATTTACTATCTGTGCATGTGTGTATCTCTTTATATATATACACATATATATGTATATATATTTATATACATATATATATATATATGTGTGTGTATATATATATATTCATTTATTTATTTTGCGCTTTTTTGGGTCACACCTGGCAATGCTCAGGGGTTTCTCCTGGCTCTGCACTCAGGAATTACTCTTGGTGGTGCTCGGGGACCATATGAGATGCCAGGGATAGAACCTGGGCCGGCACAGGCCGGCTGCGTGCAAGGCAAACGCCCTACCCGCTGGACTATCTCTCTGGCCCCCTCTTTATATATAAAGTATTAGCATATATATATATATATATATATATAAATATTTGCTGGGTGAATAAAAAACTTACATTTATGGCTTTGAATAGCATGACATTGATTTTTTTTCCCCAAATATGTATAGAATTTTTATATTTCACTGTATGCATTTCAGATTGTAAGGTGAAAAATAAACTATAGCAAGATAGTAGTACCTGCAAATGAAAAAAAGGAAAAGCGAAAAAAAAAAAAAAAAGGAAAAGCGCATTTCCTGCAAATATAAAGGAAAAGCATATTTAAAGCTAACTGAGTTTTATATATATATATATATATAAAGAAGGCTATTAAAAAAAATCCAGGGCCAAAGCAGTAATAGAGTAGGTAGGGCCTTTGCCTTGTATGTGACTATTTATGAGTTTGATATCTGTCATCCTTTATAGTCCCCCAAGCCTGCCAAGAGTGATCCTTGAGCACAGAGCCAGGAGTAACCCATGAATGCTGTTGGGTGTGCTATCAGTTTTACTCCTGATAAAATGAGGAGTAATTTATCAGTTTGTTTTACTCCTCCAAACAAACAAAACAGCAACCAACAAAATTAATATGGTGCTTTGTCTTTAATCCCCGGAAATAGAATTCTTGCTTATTCCATGTGCATTAATGATTTATCATGTGGGGTTTGTTTGGCTTTGGGTTTTGGAATATGCATAGTGGTGCTGTGGGCTGGGAGATAAAGGGTGGGGGCTGCCTTCGATCTGGTTCCCCGGTTGCTGCTGGTAGTGTTCGGGACCCAGTCCCTTAAGTATCCCCCTAGGAGGCTTCGACTGGCAAAGCACATGCTTCAGACCTTTGCGCTATCTCTCTGTTCTCTCATTGGCTAGTTTATGCCTTTTCAAATATATCTTAAAATTCTGTGATTTCTTTTTATTACTTCTATAAAGATGGCCTTTGCCATTTTAGTGTTAAAAGTACCGTTTCAATCCTTGACGAAAAGTTACGTAGTTTATATGTGTTTTAAACTCTTTCAGTGTAGCTTAATTGCATATTTGATTATTTTTAGTATAAGACCAGGGCTCACTATTGAATCCTCTTTCTTCTTTGTATCTAATTAATGCCCAGGTTGCAAGAGCTGTAGCAACCATTGTTGCAGTTCAGATATTTTTTCCTTTCTTTTCCAACTTTGTGGTTTCTCTCTCTTTTTTAGGGGAGTGGGGAGGAGGAGGGCACACCCGGCGATGCTCAGGGGTTACTCCTGGCTCAGCATTCAGGAATCACTGCTGGCAGTGCTCAAGGGACCACATGGGATGCTGGGGATGGAACCCAGGCCGACTGCATGAAAGGCAAATGCCCTACCTACTGTGCTATGGCTCCAGCCCTGTAGTTTCTCTCTTAAACTTTTTGGCCTCCACTGTAGATTTCCAGATCTCTTATTCATTCATCAATACAGTCTATAAAAAAAAAAAATCTTTTGGTCACTATTTAACCCCTGTAGTTAGTTTCAATCCCTGGTTCAGTCTCTTTTAATTTTTTTTCTGATATTTTACAAGCACTCAAAACTATAGGAACATTTAATAGTGTGCATTTGTTTTGCTTCCTGGTCTTAGTGCTTACAGGCACTTGGACTGGGCTTTTCTTTTGTTCTGACTAGGGTCACTCATACATGAGTAGTCAGCTAGTTCCAGCGAAAACTCTGTGTCTCTGATAGTTGCTCACCTTCCTCTAGGCCGGCTGGGACCTGTCCTCAGTCAGGGGCCAACGGAATGAAGTAGGGTCCACCATCAAATTTGTTTTTGTCCCCTTCGAAAGAAACCGTGTGACCAAGTCCATTGCCATTGTAAGGGGAGGTATAGATAGAGATAAGTGTGAATAATAATAACAACAGTAAAGCTATTGGGTTCATTTTGCTTAAAGATTCAAATTTGTTGTTACGAATAATTAACAAGTTTGTCTTGTCAAATTCTGTAGTCTCATCTCTTGGCTTTATATGTCAGCCATTTTTGTAGTTACTGGAATTAATTCAGCTTTCTCACTTTTTCCTTTGACAGTAGTGTTTACTTTGGAATCAGCAGAGACTTTTCATCCCATGCACCCAATTATTGCTTCTGTTACCATTAGTAGTAACACTCTATAGTCAGTTCAGACATTGCTTATTTTTTTCTGTAACGCTGCTTTTGACCTCTGCACTTATAATTAGAAACTCCTTTGGAGGTGGACCCCTTAAGCCCTATATATTCCTTGAGTGGGTTACTTTAATGATTTCTTTACATTCCTGTTTTATCTCGATTCTGAATCCTTTAACTATGAATCATATGCTTTTTTTTAATGTTTGAAATTTTATTAACATACCATGATTTACAAAGTTGTTTGTAATACAGTCATTTTAGGTATTCAGTGTTCCAATGCCAATCCTACCACCTGTGTAATCTTACCTCCACCAGTGTCCCCGGTTACCCACCTGCCTCACCACCCAGCCTTTCCCGTAGCAGGCACAAAATAATGTACTGTATATTGCTTGTTACAGTATATATGTCATGGTATTACTAAAGTCCCAGTATTTACTTAACTGCTACTAGGCTGTCAGTGGTGTGAAATTTGGGGATGTTGCGTGACTGCATATGCAGCCGTGTGCTCCAGGAGCAGTGGACCTGGTATGATTCATAACCATGGTATCTCAGCTGGGCCTTTTGTTTGCCAGCAGAGTCAGGTGCAGGTGGAGCACTGGGCCTTCTAAGAGGGCAGGCATCCAGGCTAGGAGACCAGGGCTACCTAGGTCAGCTCAGCTGCAGTCTGTCTCTATATACTTACTCTTTAGTGAGATAAGTTCTGCAAAGAGTTAATGCTGGAGAAAAACCAGGGATCGTGACAGTGAAGTCCAGTAGAGGGACTGCTTTGGTGGGAGAAGAGTTTATGGGGCTTCAGGTAATATTAATGTTCTGCTTTGAACCTGTTTAATGTGTACGATTTTTATATCACTTCTATATATTAAATTATTTTAAATATAAGTAATAATTACTTAAAATTTGAGCTGACGTATGAAGTACCAGTAGAGCACCAAAATAAAAACTAGTCCCATCAAAATATGGGAGGAGGAGAGAACGAAGAAGCCTGCCCAGAGAAGACATACAATTGGCTAAAAGGTCTATGAAAAAACTCTGCATTACTCATCGTCAAGGAAATGCAAATCAGTGAGTTATCATCTCATACCGGTGAGCCTGGCATGCATCACAAAGAACAAAAGCAGTCAGTGTTGGCATGGATGTAGGGTGAAGGGAACTCCACTCACTGCTGGTAGGAGTGTTAACTGCTCCAGCCATTTTTGGAAGACAAAATAGACACTTCAAAAAACTAGGATTGAGCTTGTGTATGCCCAGCAATTCCACGTAAGGGCATTTACCTCACAGATCCAGTGACTCAATTTAGAACAGACATTTGCAGCACTATTTACACTAGCCAGAATTTGGAAACAACCCAAGTATCTAAGAACAAAATAAAGAAACTCTGGTACATATGCACCGTGGAATACTACTCAGCTGTAGGTAATAAATGAAATTTGGTGCCATGTGGATGAAGCTGGAAAGAATCAGGATGAGTGGAGTTAGAAGGAGAGGGAAAGACACAGAAAAATCTCTCATATGCAGGATATGAATATACGTAAGTGCCAAAGGCAGCAGAAACGGAGAACTTGGGTAGGAAGCTTAACCGTGGGAGCGGGGTGGAGCAGCACCAGAGGGACACTGGGACGATGCTGAGGGAAGTCGACACCTGGCGTGAAATGGTTCGTGTATGAAACTCTACTAATAACTGTGTGAAGTGCCTAAAGTAAAAATAAATAAAACTTGTGCTGAAAAAATATAGATTATTTTGATGAGAACACATTACTTTAATTAACTTTTGAAGTGAAGAGATACATAAAGTGGTAACCCAAAGCTGGGGTGCAGATCTATTTTTGTCATATACACACTTAAAAACCTTTTATTAATATGTGAATTGAATGATAATATATGTCTCTACATAAAGGCTGATTTCTTCCAAAACTGTACCATTAACATTTTTTTTTTTTTTTTTTTTTGCTTTTTTGGGTCACACCCAGCAATGCTCAGGGGTTACTCCTGGCTCTGTGCTCAGGAACCACTCCTGGCAGTGCTCGGGGACCATATGGGATGCAGGGGATCGAACCCGGCCGGCACAGGCCGGCTGCGTGCAAGGCAAACGCCCTACCTGCTGGGCTATCGCTCCAGCCCCAACCATTAGCATTTCTTCTATCTCGACCAGTAAGTTACCATTGATGATATACCAGACCATGTGCTTAAAAAAAGAATGACACATATTTCAAAGCCAAGTTAATGAATTAATTAGGTGTATTGGTAATACACCTAATTACATCTAATAATACTTTTTGGCAGAAACTCCAAATAATACTTTTTTGGAGAGACTCACAGACATGGGGCAGAGCTGCTACTGGCTCGCCCTGTGCCCAGCCACTCATGAGGCACCCAGGAGGGATGGGAGGTTCTAGCCCTGGCCCACCACCCCAGCAGAGCCTCACAACAAGCCAGACGACCCCCCACTCCATGAGGGCCTCCATTTTCCACATCCAGACTTTCCCCTCGTCAGAACTCCACCCAGCAGACCAGCCTATCACAGCCTGGCTCACGCAGCGCAAGCGGCAGCGCAGTTCATCAATAAATGCTGGATTTTGAGATGACTACAAGAGTATGCTACCCGCACGGCAGAGCTTGGCAAGCTACCCGTGTCGTATTGATATGCCAGATACCAGTAACACTTATAGACCTCATTCCCATGACCTGATGGAATTGTTTGAGGATCTTTATGTTCCTGGAGCAAGCAGGTGCCCTTGGGCTCTACTTACATGAGACAGGTCATATGGAGCTGTTACTGGTGCCCGCTTGAGCAAATCGATGATGAACGGGAAGACAGTGACAGAATACTTTTTGGAGATTGTAAGATGTTCAGGTGTTAGAATAGTTTTACATTGTTTATATAGCTATGCAAATAAGATTTTATATATATGAAATGAAAATATTTTCCCTTAGTTTTGAATTTTCATAAATCTCTGTAATGTTTGTGCTAGTAGAAGAGAGCTGGGTTCTTTTGTTTGTTTTTGGACCATACCCGTTATGCTCAGGGCTTGCTCCTGTCATCTGTGCTCAGGGATCACTCCTACCAGGCCTCAGGGATGATGTGTGGTGCTGAACCCAGGCCAGCTGCTTGCAGGGCAAGCACCTTTCTCACTGTACTGTTGCTCCGGCCCAGAAAGCTGGATTCTTGTATCTGATGCTGTGTACAATATATGACCTCACATAGTGATCGTTTTGGAACGGAAAGTGATGTTTTAAAGGTTGTTGCAGGTAATGGCTCAATATTGTATCCATCCCATATCACAGATTAGCAAGTAATTTTGTGGGGATGGGGGTGGGTTGGCCACTCCTCCTGATACTTAGCAGACTGGTCTGGATGGTTCAGTGTAGGAGTTCAACCATGTGCTGTTGTGACGGCCCAGCAGTGCACAAGGCCACTCAGGCCACACCCCGTGTGCACAGAGACCTCCAGAGCTCAGGGGCCATATGGTACAGAAATCCACCTCGGGTCTTGCACATGCAAGGATGTGTTCCTTGACCCCCGAGTTCTCTCCTCAGTCTCCATGGCTGTTTTCCTAAGGGAAACGGAAGTATATACTTGAAAATCCTCTCAGCTTAGATACCTTGTACTTCCGTGCCATTGAAATCCATTGTTTTGTTCAGCTCTATGAATAATTCTTTTACCCATATTTTTTTTTTACCGGTGTGTTGAAAAATACTCTTCCCTGCATTAAGCACATCTTTTAAACGTTGGCTTATTTTGTTATACGGTATTCAAGCTCTCTGAGCCAGAGCTATAGTACAGACGGTAGGCATTGGCCTTTCAAATGGCTGACCTAGGTTTGATTCCTGACACCATATATGGTCCCCTAAGCCCCTGCCAGGAGTAAGCGCTGAGCACTGACAGGTGTGGCCCAAATCCAGTCAGTCAGTAAAAGTTCTGTTCATCTTATCAGAAGAGTTTCATTGTTTGATATCAGGGTCACAGTGGAAGGCTGAAAGTTTTGAAAATTCTAACTTTTCTTTAAAACATACGTTTTATCATTAGCAACATACACTTCATTTTTTATAGAATGTCTTTTCATGACCATAATGTGTGAATGAACATACTGGGATTGGTAGTTGACTTTTCAGTTACATGGTATTCCCTGGAAATAGCAGCTAGGTTAACTTGCAGCCCAACTCAGGGATCACCCTTGGCTATGTTCAGGGTGCTCTTTGTGGTACCAGGGATTGAACCCCAGTTGGCCGTGTGCAAGGCAAACACCCTACCTTCTGTACTAGTTCTTCAGCCCCCATCTTTGTTTTCAATGTTATTTAATTATGGAGGAAATCCCTTCAAGCAAAATTTCTAACTTATATTCTGAAGATTTTCCTTGACAATAAAAAAGTCTTAAATTTTAAAATAGCAATTAATATGAGTACTGAAATGTAGTTTCAAAATAACTTGGTATCTTGATTAATAAAACTTAATGTCGATCTGTTCTTGCGTAGTCTTTGTTCATTTAATCTAAATAAGAATGCTACTCTTCCAGTAAAATGCCTGTTTTGTTTTTTATTCTGGTCTAAAGACATAATAGCTCGTCATTGCCTGTAAAATTATGTCCAGTTTCTTCTGTCAGTGTTTCAACAGGCTTCATATTTTTCACCGTATTTTTTCATTTCAACTGTGCTATTTCTCCAGGTCGTCCGTTACAAAGCACATTGGGGTTGGTTGGTTGGCAATTTGGTGGGGGCCATAACCGGCTGCTCAGGGCTCACTGCTGGCTCTGTGCTCAGGGATAACTGTTGGTGGGGGCCATAACCGGCTGCTCAGGGCTCGCTGCTGGCTCTGTGCTCAGGGATAACTGTTGGTGGTGTGCAAGGGACTGTGGTGCGGGGCCCAGACCCATGTCAGCCACCTACAGGGCAATTGCTTTTTCCTGTACAGTCCTCAGCCCCAAAGGCACACACATTGTCTTAAGTTATTTTTCCTTTGGTATCTCTGCCTTTCTAGAAAACATAGGCTTGAAATAGTGAAAGGACCACAATTTTGAATTTGGTTACACTGGAGCTTATGGTCTCTAGTTTTGTGACTACTGGGAAAATTACTTGAACTTTGAAATGGTGATTTTCCTTCTAGAGTTGTTACAAGGATTGGTAAAAGTTGCACACATATGCGTAGAAATAGTAATGCTATCTGATTGAAAATTTTTTGTGAAGCATTTTTCAACATAATCTGATTTTTAAAAACTATAATTTCCTTTTTTTAATTTTTTACCCATTAATACCGGTAGTCTTAACTAATTCTGTTTGCAATGTACTATTCTTCCTATTGTTCTCTGGCTTAATGTGGCTATGTTGATTAAGTGAAGAGAATCAGTTTTATGTAATGTAATGAAGAATTCTCATTCTGCTTCTTTCACTAGCCGACACATTTTCAGAATTCCTTTCCTCTTTCGGTTTACATTTTGACATCTGTAAAAGGAGAGAAACAAACAAGTTTTGCTAAGGTTCCTTCCAGTTATGATTAAGAGATTCTAAATATTCTTGGATTTTTTTTGTTATAAATTCTGATGAGAATTGCAAAGATATTTTAAAAGACCAAAAGTATCCTTAAATAGATTGATATGTGCTGCAGAATTAAGCTCTGTGCACCAATGACTAAAATGCAATGAATATATAATAGAAGCCATTTTAGTGTTATAACTAGTGCCAGAGGGTACAGAATACCATAAGGTACAGAATAATTCATCCTTCCTGTAGATGTTAAACACTTCTAAATTAAGATTTATGTCTCCTGATACTTCTTTTGCTTTCCTTTAGCAATTTAAGCCCCAGCTACTTAAATTAGTTGATTGGCTGTGAGTGTCTGCGTAAACCTAAAGAACAGAACGTCTAATTTGATTTTATATTTGATTTTTTTTAACTTTTTTTTCTTTTTTTTTTCTCCTCCCTACAGAATGGTCCCAGTGCCAGATCATGTCATAAAATGTGCATTGACATTCAACGAAGGCAAATCTATACTTTGGGGCGTTATCTGGATTCCTCTGTGAGGAACAGCAAATCTCTGAAAAGTGACTTTTATCGCTATGACATTGACACAAACATATGGATGCTGCTCAGTGAGGACACTGCTGCCGATGGGGGTCCAAACTGGTGTTTGATCATCAGGTGCGGCTCAGATAAACAAGTGCTGCAGTCCATTCATGCCGAGTAGTGCTCGTTCTTACAGTTCATTTCGCGTGTTTGATAAGCTGTCTGTAAATGGTTTTCACCAGAAATGCCCCTGATACGCCCAGTTACTCTTAACGCTTTTCCCTTTTGCTTAGGACAGAGTAAAATACCAAGCTCTCAGCATGATTGTCAGTTTATAAAAACTATAGAGAGTGCATTTTACAAGATATTTAGGAAGAAACTAGTTTTTATGATAAATAAATAGCTGCAACAGCTGGCCCTTTAAAGGTTTTTACTATATTCCTGGAAGTTTAAAATAACTTTCTAATGAGCTGAAATAACTTGAAATCTAGAGCTTTTCTTCAATTTGAGTGACATATATTTACATTTGTATGTAGTAATCAACTTGTTATAAAACTTAGAATTTGAAGTATGCTAAAACTAAACTCAATACCAATGAGATATAATCATGTAGGTAGAAAGACTATAGTTAGTTGTATTTTAAGTCTTGATATTCACGATCACGATCTTCCCGTTGATCATCTATTTGCTAGAGCGGGCACCAGTAATATCTCCATATGTCCTGTCTCATGCCAGTAGAGCCAGGGGCATCGGCTTGCTACAGGAACATAAAGAGCCTCAAACCATTATATTAGGTCATGGGAATGACCTAATATAATTGTTACTGGAATTTGGCACATCATATACAACACGAGAAGCTTGCCAGGCTTGCCGAGCGGGAGGCAAACTCTTTTAAACACCTCCAAAAAAAGCATTTATTAATGAACCTGCGGCCGCAAGGACAATATCAAAGTCTTGATATTAATGCATGTAATTCTCATCATTGACCTCAGTGCCGTTTTCATTGCTGCCTCTCTGAATATTTGCTCTATATGGGTACAGGATAGTCCAGTACGAAAAGCAACTATTACCTTGAATTGGTTGAGGTTTTTTTATTTATCTATTTTTTTTTTTTTTTGCGCTTATGGGGATCGAAAAACATTTTTTTTTAATTTATCAGTATGTTGATGAACATAGCATTTATCTAGTACTTGAGAAATAAAAGAATTATCACAGACTTGAATTTAGGCTTGAATTCTAGAGTTCAACCCCCAAATCATTAGTTTTTGTTTCTTTACAGATTTATATTCTTTGCTTTGAAACTATCTTAGTATTGTATTTATATTAATAAGCAATTGTTCATAGGAGAATGGTAAGGAAAACAAGGTTGTCTGTGTGTACACACACACATATATGTATACATATACATATCAAGTGGTGGATGGAAAATCAAAACATTAGTCTTTAAAGTACATCCCAGATGGAATGAATTTGAAATTTGGGATTTCTCTGGTTCTCCGTAACTCAGCTGGTCAAAGATAGGCACTTCCCTCTGGCATCCTCAGTGTTGTTCCTGTGAAAATAAGGAAAGTTACCTCCCCCAAAGTTAGGCAGGTTCTGATCTTTGAAAAACAGAACAACAGCAGATAACATTGTTAAGGAAACTATTTTCTTGCTTCCAAGTGGTTACAAATTTTTCTTCCAAACGATGCTTATGCCTTTATTTTTACAGGTTCAAAAAAGAATAGCTTAAGGATAGTCTGGGTACAGCACACATATTGTCTTTATGTGGCCTTTGTTTTTCTTGACTTTGATAAAATAGAGAATGTTCCTTGGAAGCTAGGTTCTATTAAATAATACTTGATTTTCAACTGATTAGATGGTATGGCTGAATACTAGGGGTGCAGAAACCAGGATTTTGGCCCTAATTCAGCCAATAACTATCTCTGTGACCTTAAACAATTAGCATGATTTTTATAAGCTGTGATAAAGTAGAACTTACAGCAAAATTACTTGGGATTGTTCCTCGCATTAGCATTTAACACTTAATGTTCAAATTTATTAAGACTATGGGAAAGTTAGAGGCATAAAGACATATTTAGTCAGTACACTTTGCCTTTTTTAAAATTTGCCTTATTCAAAACAATACACTCAGGGACTTTGGGTTTCTTAGGAACATAGTCACAGTTTAGTTCTGAAACTCTCCATGTTGTTCCTTGGTGTGATTTTTTCAGGAACAATGAGAACTAAACAAAAAATAAAATTCAAATAAAACAGAGGCTACATATTCAGCAAAATCAGGAGCCAAAGAAAACCAGCAACTATTTGTAATTTTAGCCAAAAGCAACAGATTTCCCAGAATGTGCATAGAAGCCCCCCGACAGCAGAAGGGAGAGGAGTGGAGATTAAGAGGGCGCCTAGTCGAGTGCGTCACAGTAGGTCTGTCATGAGCAGAGCCCTGGGGAGTCAGGGAAGTGATGCTTGGGAAGAGCTCAGGAAGGCGCAGCAGGGGTAAATGTCAGGATGCACCATCTCCTAAAAAGTGAGGAACACCATGACAAGCTTCATTTGCGGTGACCAGTGAAGGATAGGAGCCTCTTGAGACTGGAGCCAGAGACGCACTGAACCAGAAGGGCTTGTGGAGTTTGAAATGACGTGGCATCTCCAGCCCCTGTATTCAGCTTCATAGTGGAGGCTCAGGCTCCTACAGAATCCTTGTTACCTGGCAGGGGAAATACAGCTCATTTAATTGAGAGCAACGTAAAGAAGTATTAAACACAAGACTTTCAGGAAGGTATTTTAAGATAGACTAGTACAGTGAGAAAGAATATGAAATATGCTATTTCATGGCAGAGCAAATGAAAGTCATACCCAATCTCTAATGTGAAATAGACGATTTAATGAATTATGAAATTACGCGAAAACTACAAAGCAAGACTTTAGATGATATCAAAAAGAAGGAACAGGTAAACCAGGAAATCTAAGGCAAGAAATTGAAAGTAAACCTAGAAATGCAGAGTAAACTACAAACTGTATAAAGAATAGGTAGGAATCTTAGGATCATGGGAAGGAAGAGCAGAGAAAACAAAGTAGTTTAAAGGAATTCCTGAGGAAATTACATAGCAAGAAGACGGAAGAGTCAAAACACACATGCTTGGAGGTATTAAAGAATAAAAGCAAATCGATGGAAGAGACACATAGATAAATTTCGAAAAGTTCTTCTCAAAGTAAGGTGGCACCTGTCGAAAAGGTGGTGTATTCAGGGCAGATTGGCCTCGACCTTTAAAATCTAAGACCTGTCTTAGAAACACTGGATTTCAGAAATAATAAACTTTTCCCCTAAGACAGCTTGACAAAATGAAACGCCTATAAATGAGACTGGCATCAGGCTTCTCTGCCACTTTTTTCACTCCAGTAGACAATAGAGCAGTACCAGGAATGTATTCAAGAAAATAGTGTGAGCCAGAAAGATAGTACAGTAGTCAGAGCACTTGTCTTGCTCATGACTCACCAAATTCTATCCCCAGCACCCCATATGGTCCCAGAGCCCAGCCAGGAGTGATTCCTTGGTGCAGAGCCAGGAGTAAGCCTTGAACACCTCCTGGGCTGACCCCAAAACCAATAAAAATTAAAATAATAATAATAATAATACCAAAAAGAAGAGAATCTAGTATATATGCTATGCCCGTCCCCCAAAAAAAAACCCAAAAAGCCACCAGAAGGCCCAGAGTGATGGTACAGGGCGCAAGGCTCTTGCCTTGCATGCATGCACCAGCCCTTATTTCTTGTTTGATACCTGGCATCACATCAGGAACAGCACAAGTACCACCGGCTGTGGCCCAACCCCCACCCCTTTCCCTCCTACTGTCTCTATCAAAAAAAATATGCCACTAGAAATGCTCAGGAGGGAATTCTAGAATGTGGCCTAAGAAATGGAGCTTTGATTTATTCTTTTGTCTCTGCTGACAACTGGCAAAGAAGTTCGTAAGCAAGGTATTTGAGCCGAAAGGATTCCCTATCTAGTCCCAGAGGAAAAGTTGCCCAGAGCATGGTGGGCGGTGAGGGTGGTATGTGTGAGGAAGAGAATGAACAATCCCGCATCGGGAGGGTGTTTGCCTTGCAGCGCCCACCCGGCATCCCTTATGGTCCCCCTCAGTACTGCCAGGAGTAATTGCTGAGTGCAGAGTCAGGAGTAACTCCTGAGCATTGTTCAGTATGACCCAAAAGGCAAAAAAAAGTAAATAAATAAAATAAAATTTCAGCAACTGGAACTATGAACAGAAGTTTGAAAAGTTTTATAAAAGTGAGTCAAGTCACAACAGAGACTATTATTTTGCTTGCACCCTTTCAGTGGAATGACAGGTTTTAAAGACAGACATGGGGCAGAGCTGCTACTGGCCTCACTGTGCCCAGCTGCTCATGAGGTGCCCGGAGGGATGGCAGGTTCTAGCCCTGGCCCTCCACCCCAGCAGAGCCTCTCAACAAGCCAGACGACCCCCACTCCATGTGGACCTCCATTTTCCACATCTGGACTTCCCCCTCGTCAGAACTCCACCCAGCAGACCAGCCTATCATGGCCCGGCTCATTGAGATCCACCCCTGCTGCAGTCTTTTTTAATCCGCCCAGAGCCTCACAACAAGCCAGATGACCCCCACTCCATGAGGACCTCCATTTTCCATATCCAAACTTCCCCCTCATCAGAACTCCACCCAGCAGACTAGCCTATCACATCCCGGCTCGTGCGGCCGCTTGCAGCCGCGGTTCATCAATAAATGCTGGATATTGAGATGACTACAAGAGTATGCTACCTGCACGGCAGAGCCTGGCAAGCTACCCGTGTCGTATTTGATATGCCAGATACCAGTAACAATTATAGACCTCATTCCCATGACCTGATGGAATGGTTTTGAGGCTCTTTATGTTCCTGGAGCAAGCAGGTGCCCTTGGGCTATACTTGCATGAGACAGGTCATATGGAGATGTTACTGGTGCCACTCGAGCAAATCGATGATGAACGGGAAGACAGTGATACATTGAATAATAATACAGCGTGAGCCAAGGATTTTGTATCTAGCCATGCTATCTTTTGAATACTTTTTGGGGGAAATTGTGAGAAAATGGCGCATGAGGTAGCAAAGAAATAGCAAAAAAACCACTTCAGTGAAAGTATTGAAGATCTCAACTTATTGACATTCTTCTTGACAGTGTGGGTCTTTGGCAGACTGGCCATACCCTTCTGGTCCACAACCAGTGAGATGACAGGTGAATCCATTAATAATCACATTGACAATTATGAATGAACAACTTGAGGAACTTAAAAACTTATAGAAGAATGCCTGTTAGAAGACAAATAGAATGGGGTAGGGGGTGCAAGAGAGGATAGAGTCTTTAAGGATTGCACTAATTTGAATTTAAAATGTAAAGAACTGTGACAAGCATTGCATGATCAGTTGGACACTGAATAGGAGTGTCGTTTGACTTGGTAGCACTTAACAGTGACAAGTATGTACAGATCAGGTGCTCAGTGTGAATTTGGGGGCCAGGAAAGGTAAAACAGAATGTCCAAGGAGTACCAGAGAGGTGTTGTAGAATAAGTCACAGCCTCACATTTCTCCCGTGTAGTAGTACCTTGAGTTCAGGGTATGGTAGATTGATATGTAGAGTATGATAGGTTGTTATGTAGGGTATGGTAGGTTGGTATGTAATGTGTGGTAGGCTGATGTGTGGACTATGGTAGGTTGATGTGTGGGCCATGGTAGGTTGATGTGTAGGCTGTGGTAGACTGATGTGTGGGCTATGTAGGTTGATGTGTGGGCTATGGTAGGTTGATGTGTGTAGGCTGTGGTAGGATGATGTCTGTGGGCTGTGGTAGGTTGATGTGTAGGCATTGGTCTGTTGATGTGTGGGCTATGGTAAGTTGATATATGGGTAATGGTAGATTGATGTGTGGGCTATGGTAATTGATGTGTGGGCTATGGTAGGTTGATATGTGGGCTATGGTAGGTTGAATGTGGGCTATGGTAGGTTGATATGTGGGCTATGGTAGATTGATGTGTGGGCTATGGTAGATTGATGTGTGGGCTATGGTAGGTTGATGTGTGGGCTATGGTAGGTTGATGTGTGGGCTATGATAGGTTGATATGTGGGCTATGGTAGGTTGATGTGTGGGCCATGGTAGGTTGATGTGTGGGCTATGGTAGGTTGATGTGTGGGGCTATGGTAGGTTGATGTGTGGGCTATGGTAGGTTGATCTGTGGGCTATGGTAGGTTGATGTGTGGGCTATGGTAGGTTGATGTGTGGGCCATGGTAGGTTGATATGTGGGCTATGGTAGGTTGATGTGTGGGCTATGGTAGGTTGATGTATAGGGTCTGGTAGGTTGATGTGTGGGCTGTGGTAGGCTGATGTGTACGGTATAGTAGGTTACAAACTACTATATTGACAACAAGCAGATGATAGGAATTCTCTGATATGAAAACTACAGCAGCAACAGAATTTCAGAGTTTTGAAAATAGTTATTGAAACTAGGTGCTGAATTCAATAAATCAGAATTAGCAAAGAAAAATAACCAAGTTTACATTTAAACTAAAGAAGCATCTAAGTTTATATGATCTTTAGAGCACATCAGGAAACTTAAATTCATGAAGAAATTTTAAACATCCAATAGTGGAACAGAAATCTCAGCAAAATTTAAACTAGAATTAACACTCATCTCTAAATGTTAACTAAACTATCTAACAATTAGAGTTGAACAGAAAAGGGTCCTGACGTTCCAGTAATCTGCTTACTAGACTTCTAGAAAGAAAATGGTTACAAAAAAATATTTAAGGTAGAACTGAAGAAAACTCTTGATTTAAAGAGAGACTTTTCAAAATGAGAGAACCGCTTGGCAAAGAGCAGAATAAGGATCGAATATTTCTATCTCAGTAAGGGCATTTCAGTACTAGAAGGAAAGGAAACCTAAGGGCCTACAGAGAACTGGCCGCTTCTGTAGGTAAGGGGTAGTCTGATTGGCATGAGGCATCTTTGACAGTGGCAGGGAGCCAGTTGAGAGACAGGATGTTCAGCCTTTGAGAAATGCCTCTGGCTTAACAAGGAGAACCTTACTTGACTCAGCTTAACTCTTCCATTCTTGTATGTCTGTATAACAGAGAAATATATTCTTTCAGGATAAGAAAATTTGGAGGGGGAAATTAAAGGTTATGTACTTTTCATTTGATTTTAGAAATTAGATATCTAGAATTTAGATCTTTCAATTTTCTAAATATTTGATAAAACATGAACCTGAAACTTTTGACTTAAATATTTTTCAGTCATTAAGAGAAGTAATGCTGAACTTAATTAGACATTGTTTAAAGAGTTATTGTCATTTGTGGGACATTTTCAGAGATTCAAAACAAAACAAAAAAGGATTAAAAATGAAAAGGAAACCATGATGAACAGTATGCAATTTCCTATAGTGATTAAGACATCTTGTTGTTTGATAATTGACTCCAGTTTAAACTGCTTACTTAAACTAAGGATGACCCAAGCTTAGGTAGCTGAAAGAACTAAATTGTTTCTGTGTCATGCTCATTCTAAGATAATGGAAAGAATTTCTGAGCCAATATAGTAGTTAATTCCTTGTTTGGGTTGGTTTGGACTTGTGAACCTGAAGTAGCTTATTTATTTATTTTTTAAAATTTTTTATTATACCACCGTGAGACATGCAATTACAAAGGTGTTCAATTGGTTCTTGGTAATACAGTATTCCAGCACCCATCCCTCCACCAGTGCCCCATTTCCACCACCAATGTACCCCACCCTCCCACTCCACCCCCCAGGCTGCCTCAACAGCAGGTAGCCCTATTTCCTCTCTTTCTCTCTGTCTCTCTCTCTGTCTCTGCATCTCTCTCCCTCTTATTTTACACATTGTGGCTAGCCCTGCAGACATTTAGAGTTTATCACTTAAGTCTCTTTGTGTATATTCAGTGGTGAGTTTTAATCTGCCTTTACCATTTTACACATTTAGTAAAACATGAAGTAGCTTATTTAGTAGCTTTACTAAATAAAACTCAGCAGACCAGACTATCACAGCCTGGATCATCGACACCCACCCTGCAGCAGTTTTTTTTCAATCCAGCCCAGGTATGCTGAACCAGAGACCCTCAGACATGGGGGCAGAGCTGCTACTTGCTCTCCCTGTGCCCAGCCGCTCATGAGGCACCTGAGAGGCAGGCGGGTTCTAGCCCTGGCCTGCCACCCCAGCAGAGCCTCACAACAAGCCAGACGACCCCCTACTCCATGGGGGCCGCCTTTTTCCACATCCGGACTTCCCTCTCGTCACAACTCCACCCAGCATACCAGACTATCACAGCCCGGATCATCGACACCCACCCTGCAGCAGTTTTTTTTTCAATCCGGCTCAGGTATGCTGAACCAGAGACTCTCAGACATGGGGCAGAGCTGCTACTTGCTCTCCCTGTGCCCAGCCACTCATGAGGCTCCCGGGAGGCATGGCAGGTTCTAGCCCTGGCCTGCCACCCCAGCAGAGCCTCACAACAAGCCAGACGACCCCCGACTCCATGGGGGCCACCATCTTCCACATCTGCACATCTGGACTTCCTCTTATCACAACTCCACCCAGCAGACCAGACTATCACAGCCCGCTCGCGCGGTCGCTAGCGGCCAGCGGTTCATCAATAAATGCTTTATTTAGAGGTGACTACAAGAGTATGCCACCCACATGGCAAGCCTGGCAAGCTGCTCGTGTTGTATTTGATATGCCAAATACCAGTAACGTTTATATTAGGTCATTCCCATGACCTAATATAATGGTTTGAGGCTCTTTATGTTCCTGGAGCAAGGGGATGCCTTTGGGTTCTACTATCATGAGACAGGACATATGGAGATATTACTGGTGCCCGCTCTAGCAAATAGATGATGAACGGGAAAATCGTGATCGTGACTAAATAAAAATGTGGGGCCGTAGCCATAGTCCAGCGGGTAGGGCGTTTGCCTTGCATGCCGCCAGCCCATGCCTTCCCGGGTTCGATTTCCGGCATCCCATATGGACCCCAAGCACCGCCAGGAGTAATTCCTGAGTGCAGAGCCAGGAGTAACCCCTGAGCATCGCCACGTGTGACCCAAAAACAAAAACAAAAGTATATACCTTATTGCTACTAGCAAATGAGACTGCCACATCTAAATTAATTATCTAAGTTATTTTAGATAATTAAATTAATTATCTAAGTTATTTTAGATAATTAAATTAATTATCTAAATTATCTAAATTAATATCCCCAGAAGGAAAGAGAAACTTCCTTTGTAGCAATTTGAGCAGAAGCATAGGAGCTGTGTAAAAGAGATTGAGCAAAACTTGTATGGGTTTATGAAATGTAATGGGCTCCTGTAACTTTCAGCATGATCCCTGAGTGTTTGGAGAGAAACCCAATCATGAACAACCTTGTAACTGTATCTCACTGTGATTCAATTTAAAAAGTTTTAAAATTTTTTTAATTTTTAATTAAAAAATTAGAATAATAATGTGACCCAGTCTTATTGGAACCCTAGACAGAGTCACAGTTGTTGAATGACTACTGGGTTGTGTTCAGCAAGATGGATTGTTTTTATTTATGCATTCATGTATTTATTTGTTTATTCGTTTATGTATTTATTTATTCATTCATTCATTTATGTATTTATTTATTTATTTTTTCTTTTTGGGTCACACCCAGCAATGCTCAGGGGTTCTTCCTGGCTCTTCACTCAGGAATTACTCCTAGTGGTGTGTGGTATAAATGCTGGACTTAGAGATGCCTACAAGAGTATGCTACCTGCGGCAGAGCCTGGCAAGCTACCCGTGTTGTATTTGATATATATGCCAAATACCAGTAACAATTATAGACCTCATTCCAGAATGGATTGAGGCTCCTTATGTTCCTGGAGCAAGCAGATGCCTTGGCTCTACTAGCATGAGACAGGACATATGGAGATGTTACTGGGGCCCGCTTGAGCAAATCGATGATGAACGGGAGACAGTGATACAGTGACAGACAGTCGTGTGTGGGGGACCTTATGGGATGCTGGGGATCGATCCCAGGTCGGCCGTGTGCAAGGCAAGCGTCCTAACCACTGTGCTATCGCTCTGGCCCCTGGGTTGTTTCTAATGATAGGATCTTTTTATTTTCTGGTTTTGGGGCCATTATGACATTGTTCTGAGGCCACCAGAGCCGCACCCAACAGTGGTCAGAGGCATCCAGGGCTGTACCCAGAGATGATCTGGGAGCCATGTGGTTTGGGAGATCAGAATGGGGTCCATGTTTGCAAGGCATGCACCCTAATCCCTGTCCAATCTTTCTGACCCCAATGGTTTATCTTTTATGTTGGAAGAGTAGAGGAGTTGAGTTTTGAGTGCCCGGAAGATGAAAACATGTACATCTCAGTTTTTTCGCCTATTTTCACAAAGACTCTACTCTTACAGAATAGATTTTCATGCTTAGAGCAGTCTTCCAGAAACCTGAGAAGTGAAAAGTGGGTCTTTGTAGTGATAGGTAAAATTTGGGGATGATAGAACTTTAAAAATATAATAGGAGGGGCCTGAGTGATAGTACAATGGGTAGGGCATTCACCTTGCAGGCGGCCGACCCAGGTTCCACCTCCAGCATCCCATATGGTCCCTCAAGCAGTGCCAGGAGTAATTCCTGAGTGCAGAGCCAGGAGTAACCCCTGAGCATCGCTAAAATAAATATCTCTCTCTCTCTCTCTCTCTCTCTCTCTCTCTCTCTCTCTCTCTCTCTCTCTCCCCTCCTGAGAGAGGGGAGAGAGAGAGAGAGATAGATACAAGAACCATTGATGTGACTCAGTGGCAGAACACTTGGTGAGGCTCTGGGTACAGTCCTGGCAAAATGCAGACACACTCAGTGTGTGTGTGTGTGTGTGTGTGTGTTATACATATAATTTATATAGCCATGTGTATATATAAAACAATCCTTGTAAATTTTAAAAATATACAGAAATAGGTAAAGAGAACTTATTTGATGGAAGGAGAAGATTGAACTTTAGTGACTTGTTGCTTGTGGCCAACACTGTAGTCAACACTTAATTTCCTCTTCGAATTGCACATAATCTTTGAAATGGAATCTGATTCTTACCCTTCATGACAGATGTCTGTTTTCTCACAGATATTTTGTGAAATACCATAATCCTTACCAAAAAATCTTGAGAGGATTGAGCAAATAGAAGAGTGAAGTTTGGCATTGAACATAACTACCATAACATGTCATACAAAACAAAGTTTACACTGTTGTGGTATAAGGAAGAAAGATTCATTCATCACACTCTAGAACTCTGTGGTTGTCTAGAGTCTACTTCAGATGTCTTCTTGCATGTCATTGTTGCTCAGAGCATTATTCTCTGTATTCTTTCAGTTCTAGTGTATGTGCTGCCAAAAGCAAGCCTTTGTTTCACTCACTTACAGCAATATGAATTTAAAGAGTTTATGATGTAAATGTAAAAAAGATGGATTTAGTTGTATGATTCTTATCTACTTTTTTATTAAATGGTAGCAAATTTAATGTAATGATTGCTTAGAATAAAAGGAAGACGTTTCTGTAACAAGGATGAAGAAGAGTGATAGTTACCTCAGAGTATGATCAAGAACATTTACTCTTAAAAAGGATTTACTCTCGTATATATCAGCACTTTATGTATTATTAAATGAAATGATGAAAATTAGAGTTTCAAGAAAGAATAATTTTCTAACCCAGTATATTTTACTTGTCACTGTCACTGTCTTCCCCATTGTTCATCGAGTTGCTCGAGTGGGCACTAGTAACATCTCCATTAGTCCTGTCACAAGCAAGTGTAACCCAAGGGCATCTACTTGCTCCAGGGACAGAGGAGCCCGAAACCATGCTTCAGGTCATGGATTTTACTTGTACTGGGAGAGAAATGGAAATTGAAATGCAGCCTGGCTCTCTGCCCAGTGCGTACTAAGCAGTATTACAGTAACTACAGGAGATAGTTGGGGATTGGTAGTATTAAGACAAAGTTTACTTTTCCTGGGAATCTAATCTAATCTATTCATAGGGCAGAAGTCCGAAACTAATCTGTTGCTTTGTTCTGATAGATGTGTATGGACTCAGAAAAACATATGATCTACACTTTTCGGTAGGATTCTGACATGTAACGGCAGCGTAGATGACAGCCGGGCCAGTGAGCCACAGTTCAGTGGCCTATTTGCTTTCAACTGTCAGTGCCAAACCTGGAAACTTCTCCGTGAGGACTCCTGTAACGCTGGGCGAGGACATCCAGTCTCGAATAGGACACTGCATGCTTTTCCACTCAGTAAGAAATTCTGTACTTTGTATAGTTTGTTGTCACCTGTATCTCAGTGTGGATCAAGAATTGGTGAAATCTAATTTGTGAGTAAGGGACACAAAATAACACTTGGATAAGGAAGTGGTTGTTATTGAAATACCTCTATCCACCTAGTAATTCCGGAAGCCTTATCACCTGGCTACTAATCCAGGCATATTTTATGACTATTTCACTGCCTAATTAGATGTTAGCTCTTACATGTCTTGTACCTTTCTAGTTATTGACTATTCTTAGTAATTAGAAAAATCAGTTTTCATATATGTTCTTAGTTTTTGCTATGCTAATCATTATAAAGTGCAAAGAATGAGGAATTGACTGCAGAGAATTAGAGACAAAATTTAAAGCCAAACCAGTATAACACGCATTTCTTTGTTTTGTTTCTAAATTTTTTTTAAAGCACTGTGTTTTACAAAGTTAGTCATAGTTGGGTTTTAGACGTATGATGTTGCTGGTGAGATCACTAATCTCACCAGGTTCCATGTCTGCCCCACCACCCAGCCTGCTATCTCAACATGCACCTTGCTTGGTATGGGATACACATTTCTTTAACCTCTTCAAATTGTACAGTGAAACCTTGGGTTTCTTTCTGTGAAAAGAACTTTAAAAAAATATTTTAGACTATTGGGGCGGAGCGATAGCCTAGCAGGTAGGGCCTTTGCCTTGCAAGCGGCTGGCCCATGCCGGCCCGGGTTCGATCCCCCGGCATCCCATATGGTCCCCCGAGCACCACCAAGAGTAATTCCTGAGTGCAGAGCCAGGAGAAACCCCTGAGCATTGTCGGGTGTGACCCCAAAAAGCAATATATATATATATATATATATATTTTTTTTTTTTATGTTTTAGACTATCATGAACATATACCCTGGTAGAAAGAACAGTGTATTAAATCCGTATGTGCTCATTTATCTGTTTCACCAGTTATCCGTTTTCTGGAGTTCCGTTTTCATGTATCTCCCCCACTTTTATTTCTTTGGGTATTTTTTTGTTATTTTTGCTTATTTTTAAGTTTTTTTTTGTGTGGGGGGAATATTTTAAACCAAATGCAAGATATTATTACTACAGTTCATCACTAGCAGATCAGAACTTTTACCAAATTTGAGGGTGAAGCAATAGTACACAGGTAGGGTGTTTGCCTTGTAGGTGACCAACCCAGGTTCAGTACTTGGCATCTCATATTGTTCACTGAGCCCACAAGAAGTGATCCCTGAGTGCAGAGCCGTGACCCCAAAACCAGAAGAAAGCAAACTTTTGCAAATATCAAACCAAAGTAAAAATAATTTCTCAGAATCATTAAATTGTAGTTTACTTTTTTTTTAAATTCTGAAATAAAGAAAAATCTCTTCATGGTTGATTTATTCAAGTTAGTAGCCAAAGACAGTTCTGTGCATTGCATTTGGTTTTTATGTTTGTTAAATTTCTCTTATCCCATACCAGCACACCCTTCCCATTATGCATTTTCAGAGACACATACGCTCACATATGTAGATATATATTCATTCTTATGTGCATTTTCTTGTAAGAGAGTAATTAAATTGTGAATTCATACCAATGTGTATATGCCTTTTTTTAGTAAGAAAAATAAATTATGAATTAATACTAATATGCCCAATTCAAATTTTAGTTTATATTTTTTAGTATTTTTCTTTGTTTTTTGTACCATGCTAGGCCATGCTATAGACCGGCAACTCCTGTTGGTGCTCAGGCAGGTGTGCAGTGACAGGGATAGACTGGGCTTCGCCCTGCAAAGCTTTAGACCCTTTGCATCACTTGATCACTTGTAAGAAAGGCAAACAAGACCTTTGCATGCAAAAGAATAAAAAAAAGTAAACTACAGTTTAATGATTGAGAAATTATTTTTACTTTGGTTTGATATTTGAACAATATGAGACTCTAGACCTGGCCCTACGTTATAGTTTTGTAAAATTTCCTATCTTTGATTTTGTATTTACAGTTATAAGCTTAAGATCATACTTTATAATAACAGTATGATCTACTTTGTCCGTCTTTCTTTGATAGTTACAGAATCGCAAATTTAACAGCAGAGTCACTGAATGCTAGTTAAGATTTCTTTCTGAACATTCCTCTCTTTAGGACATAGCTACTTAGAAATGGGTAGTAAAAAGCCATGAGTTTAAATTACTAAAAATATATTGGATCTCTGGTCACAATTATATATCCAGATACGTTTCTTTAATCTTTTTTCAAATTCCAGAGTTTTTTAAATTGTTTTCTAATTAAAAACATACATGGGGTTTTATGTATGTATGTATGCATGCATGCTTTTTTGGGTCACACCTGATGGAATGGTTTGAGGCTCTTTATGTTCCTGGAGCAAGCAGGTGCCCTTGGGCTCTACTTGCATGAGACAGGACATATGGAGATGTTACTGGTGCCCGCTTGAGCAAATCAGTGATGAACGGGATGATACAGTGATCTGGCAATGCTCAGGGGTTACTCCTGGCTCTGCATTCAGTAATTACTTCTGTTGGTGCTCTGAGGACCATATGGGATGCTGGCGATTGAACCCAGGTTGGCCGCATGCAAGGCAAACTCCCTGCCCACTGTACTGTTGCTCCAGTCCTCATGTGGTTTTAATATGGTATGTCAGGGTACTTTTAGAGCAATCTGTTTTTTTTTATTCCTTCTTGCTCTTTCTCTTTCCTTAGAGATAATTATCTTTTATTATTTGCTTCCTTCATTTCTTTATGAAGAAAGAAACACATACATTCTTCTTATAGAAAGGCTATCGATACCCAATATATTATTCTGTACCTAGCTTTTTAGCTGGAAGATGATGTCCTGCAGATCACACTTTAGTAGACAGCCTCCTCTTCCTCCTCCTTTTCATGCCATCATGGTGCTTTGTTGTTTAGGCTCTGTCATCAGATGAGTTCTGTACCAGTTCCGTTTAAAGGAGTATTTCTGAATTCTTCATAGCAGTGACTGCTTCTCTTTCATTTGCCCTTTTTTCCTTATTTTTCAGAAAAATCGTTGCCTATATGTATTTGGTGGCCAGCGATCGAAGACATACTTAAATGATTTCTTTAGTTACGATGTGGACTCTGATCATGTAGACATAATATCAGATGGCACCAAGAAAGACTCTGGAATGGGTAAAGGCATTTAGTTATTCTCTCTTGTCTTAACTACGTTAGGTAGAAGGCCCATTTTCTGTTTCTAACTGTTCTTTATCCTTTCTTCATTTCTTTAATTTGTATGAGAGGAAGAGATTTCTACCAGTTAATTTATTTCAGTTAAAAATATTATTTGCTGTGTTCTGAATAAGAATATGTAAATTTCTAAAGGGATTATTCATGTGTGTGCTTGGGGAGGGATGATTCCGAAAGAATTAATATATTTTGGACCAGAGAGATAGCAGGTTGGAGGACATACTTTGCATGCACTAAGCCCCTGGTTCAGTCCATGGTCCTCTGAGCACTAAAGGGATTGACTCCTAAGTACAAAGTCAGCAGAAGAGCTGGAGAGACGATGCAGTGGGGAGGGTGCTTGCTTTGCACACAGCCTACCCAGGTTTCATCCCTGGCACCACATGTGGTACCACCACGTCCTTTTCCTGCATGCAGATTCAGGAGTAAATTCTGAGCATTGCCATTGTGACCCCCAAAACTGGGGGTCAGGAGTGAATAGTACAGCGGGTAGGGCTTTTGCCTGCACGTGGCCAACCCATGTTCAGTCTCTGGCATCTGATCTGGTTCCCTAAGCACCGCCAGGAGTTAATTCCTGAGTGCAGAGCCAGGAGTAACCCCTGACATCGCCAGGTGTCATCCAGAAAGCCAAAAAAATAAAAAACCCCAAAAAAAACCTTGGAAAGAAAAAAAAGCCAGCAATAATCCACTGAGCACTTTGAGGTATGACCCACTTGATCACTTAACATCCCGTTATTCATCGATTTGCTTGAGCGGGCGCCAGTAACATTTCCATAAGTTTGAGGTATGACCCAAAATTAATTAATTAATTATGTTACATAATTAATTAGTTATGTAATTAATTAGTTGCGTTAATGCATTTAAACTCTGTAGCTCTATTTTGCTAATCTTTTTCCTTGTGTTTTCACTCTCATGACATGTATTAAGCCCTAGCAAAGTAGAAAGCATCTTTATTCTGAAAGATAACTTTTATGGTATTGGTAGCACTTTAGAAGTTTACAAATTCATCATCCAGAAAGTTTTTCTTTCAGTATCACTGTATCACTGTCTTCCCATTGTTCATCGATTTGCTCGAGTGGGCACTAGTAACATCTCCGTAAGTCCTGTCGCAAGCAAGTGTAACCCAAGGGCATCTGCTTGCTCCAGGGACAGGGAGAGCCTCAAACCATTCTTCAGGTCATGGTACTGAGGTCCATAATTGTTACTAGTTTTTGGCATAACAAGTAAATAAAACACTGGTAGCTTGCCAGGCTCTGCCGTGTAGGTGGTATAGTCTTAGTAGAAGGCTCTCATCTCGAGCATTTACTGACATGTGTAACACAGGCATTATAAATATATATATAACACAGGCAAACATATCGCTGATAATTTGCGTAAATAGAATTTTCTTGAGATGGTACTTAGTTTATACATGTTGCTTTGGCTTAATTATTGGTGGTACCCTATTCATTCTAAGAAGTTTCTTATTCTGTATGAGAATTTATGTCATTCTCCTAGTAGTTGTTTTGTATGTATTAGTATGCGTAGAAAAATGATGTTTCAAACCCAGTGGTATAAAACGCCTAGGCTCAATGATAAGGAATAAAATTAGGTCAGGGGCCAGAGAGCGTATAGCCGGTGGGATCCTTGCCTTGCCTGTAGCCGATCCATATCATGTTCTTTCCCAGTAGCACACCCCTGAGCCCTGTGCGGAGTGAATCCTGAGCCCAGAGCCAGAAGCAAGCCCTGAGCAGCACAGGGTGTGGTCCAAAAACTGAAGTAAAGTAAAATTATAGCAGCTTGCTCTTTACCTCTTAGCTGTTATTTGGAAAGTCAGATCTTTTATTAAAACAGTTGCTTATGTTTAGATCCTTTACTTCAAAAGAATTGTACCAACATTTTAAAAAAGTGCATATGAGTTGATTTAATCCTCACAACCTTCTCCTCTTGTTAGGCAGAGACTAGAAAAGATTTCTAGATACTATTGTTGTGTCACCTTCACCTCTCACCCCCTGTCCCCAAACTGAACAACCACCACTCCTCAGTCCCCACCCTGTCTAGTGGTCCCTTTCCACCAACCCCTGATCCTCTGCTGCGTCTTCCACCTGATGCTCATTGTTTTCAGTTCACTTGCTCCTTCTCCACATACAATGAACTCACAGCTAATCTGTGTTAGCTAATCATATGAGAGAGAGAGAGAGGGAGAGGGAGAGAGAGGAAAGAGAGAGGGAGGAAAACTAGCCTAGAAAAGAGAAAGAAAAGAGAAATGTGGCGTAGTGGATGAACACAGGTATATGAAAATAATAATTGATAAGAAGGGTTTTGGTTTTTTTTTTTTTTTTTTTTTTTTAGAGAAAAAGGGTACTGCATCCATACAATAATGGAGGCCATGAAAAGTCAGACTAAGCTTCTGGAGAATGAATTTTGTTAGGAAAAAAAAAGTGGAAGAGAATCAGGAGAGACGATTTAACGGGCTGGAGCACTTGCTTTGCGTGTAGGAGGCTGGAATTTGACCCCTGGCATCAGATGGTCTTCTGAGAGTCAGGAGTGCCCCTGAAGAGCACGGGATATGACCCCAAAACAAAACAGGAAAATAAAAGTTGTAAGTAAATAAGGATTTAAATGAAATCCAGGAAGCTAAATATTGAACAGTGTTTCTTCTATTACAAAAAAAAGAAAATGAAGGCAACTGAATTATAAAATTAAAAACTCACAAAATTTTTTCCAAATTAAAAAATACTAATCTCCAGTTTAGGAATTAAATTTAGAAAACAAAACAAAAAGCCTTCTCCTGAATGAAGGCTTTAATCAGTTCCTTAATCATTACGGAATTTCATATGTCATATCTCCTTCCCTTTCCCCACACATTTCAGTCCCTTCCTTCTGCCAAGCATGTTTTCAGAGGCTGCTGCACACCTGGGGCATCTGACCCCTTCACTAAGACTGGCGGGAGCTCCCGCAGCCAGGCAGGCTCTCCACCCCTCACCCCAGCACCCCAGTGTGGCAGTTGACCCCATCTCTCTTAGCTGTGGTCCAGAACCTCCCAAAAAAAAAAATCCCTCAAACAACACATTCTAGTGAAGAGAGAGCCCTGTTTTTCTTGATTGTGAAGGAGGAAAAGTTAGGGTGATCCCCAGTTAGAGGAGATTGGGAAACTCTCCTAGAAGGAGAGTTAAAAAAGAATTTTGGCCGCAACAAAGAGTAAAACAAATGCAAAGGTCCAAAGCAGGAAAGAGCTTAGGTGTTCCAGAAACTGTCCGAGATTTTTTCTGTCTCCTCTCTTCCTACCCCCCCCCTACCCCCGCCCAAACCCCCCCTTCTTCCCAGTCCCCAAGGGAAGATTGAGAGCCTCTGTTCTAGCTTTTGACAGCACATTCCAGTCCTTAGTTAGGCAGCCTTAGGCAAGACCGATGGGCCTTAGCTTGTGTGTAGGAGAATAAAATGGTATTTTAAGGAAAGTAGTTTCCCTACTCATAGCTACTCTAGGAGAAGGGCTGGCTTGACCTTTACTTAGTTTAGGCTGATGTTTTGTTGGATCTCAAGTTTTCATAAAAGATCCACTGATCTATTCAGTAACCAAGTAATGTCACTTCCATCTTCTTGTTAATTTTATTGCTGTATCACTGGTTTGGACTGTTCTCATCGCCTGTTTGGCTCATTTCTAGACTTCCTCTTCCTGGCTTCCCAAACCCTTCCCCACACTAATAAATACAAAGCTGTTCTGTGTGACTAATTCATTGCTGCAGGACCAGATCCCTTTTACATTTACTCAGTGGGCATATTTTGTCATCTGTGAGGTACCAGATTATTAATAATAGAACACCAAGCACACAGCTATAAATAACAGCCCGGTCTTCATGGGGCTTGTAGTTAGTATAGGGAGGGAAAAAAAGTAGATTGGCAGCCTTACCTTTTGATTTATACTGGTAGGAAGATAATACTAAGATATGAGAAACCTCATGGCTTTTTTTTTCCTGCTTAAATTGAAGTCTTTTGTTTCCTCTAATCCTGTTTGCCCTCAGGATTAGAGGCCCTAAATTCAGGCTCAGGTTCCTTGTGGTAAGCTTGTTAATTCTTCAGTTCGCTTTTGTATTGACCCTGACTTTGCCGCTTTTTTTAGTTTTAGGAGCACTGAGTACTGATTCTTTGTAAAAACAAAAAGTTTGCTTTTCAAGCCAGAGTGATGGTACAGTAAGGAGGGTGTTTGCACTTGGCTGACCCAGGTTCGATCCTAGCATCCCATATGGCACTGCCAGGAGTAATTCCTGAGGGCAGAGCCAGGAGTAAGCCCAAACAAACAAAAATCAAAAAATCTTGCTTTTCCTTGCCTTTGGCTTTTTTTTTTTCTTTTTTTGGGTCACACCTGGCAATGCTCAGGGTTTCTTTTGGCTCTGCACTCAGGAATTACTCCTGGGGATGCTCGGGGACCATATGGGATGCCCGGGATCGAACCCAGGCGGCACACGCCCGGCCATGTGCAAGGCAAATACCCGGTCTGCCTTTGGCTTTTTTGTGTGGTCAAATCACTCTTCCTCCCCTTCCAGCTTGGAAATCACTTGTGTTTTATTTCAGATCTTACATAGATGATAGGAATTCTCTAAACTCCTCCAGCCCAGATTAGGAATGAAAGCATTTGGTTCAAGTTTCTAACACATTTGATGAGAGTATAATCTTCTGGGAGTATAATCTTGACTCTGCCTTTCAAAACCTGTGAAAAGCTCATCCGAAAAACACAGATTTTACTCAAGATTTCTTAAAAAACATTCATCTTTTTTCAAAACACTAGTATCTCCTAAAGAATCTTTTACTACATTTAAAGTAATGAGAAAACGTCATTTCAGCACAATTATATAGTACTTTGTACTCTCATGAAATTACTTGTACCTGATTTTTAAAAAGCCCATTAAAATTTCATTTTGTCACATTTGGTTATTACTTATCTTTCAAGCCGTGAAAGTCTTTCTTAGGACAAGTCTGGGTGCTATTTAAATTTCGCGTTATTGGACATTCTTAGAAAACACCAATTTTCTTTTCTATTCTGTGGGTTCTCTCTAGCTTTTTAAACATTCAATTTATTAACTGTTCTTCTAAAGCCTATTTACTACAGTTAATTACAGTTATTTGAGATGGACTTAACATATAATTGCTATGTTTGTCTATGATTCAGTAGTGTGGGTTATTTGATTAAAACTGCACTTATTTTGTGTTTCAGATTGGATTGTTTGAAATCATAGAATGAATTTGAACTATGGAGTTCACCAGTTAGAGATGGAATGTGAAAAAGTATAGCTGTTTGTTATAGCTTTTTGTGTCATAATATCAAATCTCAACATTTTTTAATTGAATCACAGTGAGGATACACAGTTAAAAGTTGTTCATGATTGGGTTTGAGTTATATAATGTTCCAACAGCCATCCCTTCACCTCAAAACTTCTATTTAAAGGGTGTCGTGCTACCAGGCCTTTATGGTTAGCTGTAGAGGTTCAGTCCATTATAAGATGTGTTTTATCTGTATTGTTTATGGTAAAAGATTGTCTGTTGGATCTTCATCATTAGCCAGAAGCTAAATCCAGCATTGATGACACAGCTCTTGCAACTTTAATCCATGTTTTATAGTAGTTATGTGTTTACTTTTTTTCTGTTCTTAAAGTTCTGTCCACTGTTATTTCCTACAGGTGCCCTTATCTGTTCCATTTTGTTCTAACTGTAGAGGAAGAGTAATGAATTGAGAATCAGAAAACTTGATCTCTTCATTAATGTTTTCCACTTTGGCAAACTTTGGAAACTGTGCAACTCTGGCAAAATTGTAAATTCTTTGGACCTCATTATTCATCAGAAAGTTAGGGCTTGAACTACCTGATCAAAGGTCCTTATCTAGCAATTTTATTCCCTTCTTCTTGTTGTCAGGCTATGAAATGAACATGGAGGCCATGTGCTTGATGTCTTTTTATTAAAAACTAGTATAAGTTTTTATGATTTATACCCCTTTAGACTTTTACTTTTTGACTAAAAGTAAATGATTGTGCATCAGCAAAGATTTTGTAGCTAATCATTTGTATCATTTGTATCATTAAAATTTAGTTACTGAGCTAGGAGATAGTGCTTATTTGCAGGTAACTTTCATTGCTTTTCATTTAGCATCCTTCATATTTGGTGTGCCATTATTCTGATAAATTTGATGAATTTGTTGTTCCACCTACTCCCCAAGGCCAAACCCAAAGCCTCATACAGGTCCTGTATATGCCCAGTCATTGGGCTGTCTCCAGCTTGGATTATGTACTTTTTCCTTTCAACATTATTGGTAATTACAACTTCCCATATTATCCCTATCTACTCTCTCAAGGGATGCTTTTGCTATACACATACAATCTTTAAAAAGCATTTCATATTTTTAATGTAAAATTTGTCATTTGATAGTAAATAGGAAATAAAATGCACTTATAAAAAGCACACAGCAAGAATACTAATGGTAGTTTTGAAAGTGAAGGTTAATAAAGTATCAGTTATTACTATCAGATATTTGTAAAGGTCTAGTTTTATACAAATTAATGGAGCAAAATGAATAGTATTTTATGTATTACTGTTTTTATTAATGTAGGCTTGGGAGAAGACCTTCCTAAACATGACACAAACCTGAAAGTCTTATAAATGACAATATAGCAGCTCCACCACAATTAATTACCCTACTACTATAAACGAAAGACTTAAAATTTTTTTAAAGGGAATATTTTGCTAGTAGAACCATGTCTAATGTTGTTCAGAGAAAAAAAATAAAATTCATATTGCCGGTTAATGAAGAGCTAGAGACATTGATCAGAGCACATGCCTTACATGTGAGAGACCCTAAATTTAATCTGTGGTACTACATAAATAAAAAGTAAAATTAAGATATCACTATTGCATTAAAAAAAGTATACATTTTGACTAACAATTTTTTCTAGGGGTTTATCCTACTTGCACAAATTTATAAACATATTGTATGGAATGTTTAGTATGTTTACAAAGGTCTGTAAGAATAAACATATTGTATGGAATGTTTAGAATGTTTACAAAGGTCTGTAAGAGTAAAGTATCTGGAAACAGCTCTCATTTTGTCACAGTAGGTAAATTATGATGAATCTATTCATGAGATAGAATTTTTTGTAGCCAGATATGAATGACATGAGTCAATAAATAAATAAATACACTGTAGAGTACCAAGGACTAGTTTTAGTTTTACAGAAATTAAACCCAAAGCAGTAGAAGCCCAGATTCAAGTAAAATAGTAGGTCTAAATTGGAATTATTGACAGAACCTAATAGAGTCTCAGGCAACAGTTAAAGAGTTCCAAACTTAGAAGACTAGAATGTGATAGACACTTTTATTTACCAATCTCATAGCCACTGACTTTTTCTTCTTGTTAACCAAATCATGATTTTGTTTGATCATGGTAAATTGTTTGGCCCGGTGACAAATTAGTTCATATATCATTATCATTCGCCAAATTATTTCACTTTCTCTGGGCCCACTTTTGGCTACTGAGACAGAAGGAAGAGGATATCCCTAGGAAAACTGATGGCAGTAGCAGGGAGTAGGTGGAGCACTTGCCTCACAGGTTCAGTACCCAATGCCACATGTGGTTCCTGGAGCAGCTCCAGGAGTGATCCCTGGGTAGGGGTAGGAATAAGCCCTGAGCACTGCCAGGTGTGGCCCAAAACCAAGAAAGAAAAGAAGGAGAAGAAGGCTGAAAAACTCATTGCTCTGTTAGGGTACTCAGTTAAAAGAAAATGGATGATACTTAGAACTGACCCTGGCAACTGTCACGACTGAGAGAAAACAAAGAGAAGTTTAGGACTGCTACTTGGCACACTATTTGACAGGTTGAACCTGTCAGCTTGCAAGATTTTGTTATGTGAGTTCATCCACTGTTAGTCATGTTTTCTGTTACTTAAGAAAGTATCCTGACAAAAGTAGAATGTTGTTATAAAATTAAAATTTAATATTTCTGACAGTGCTCAAAAAATCTCCCCCGTGTCTTAATAGTGAGCATATACATTGGACCATAAAGGAAAAGTAGAATTGAGATTAATTCATGAACTAAAATAGTGCTGTCTTCCTTTAGAGGTTGAAATGAATGAAAAATATTTACCTTTTAACCTCCTTCTGAGATTTTCTTACATCACTAATTCTGATAGTCTTCCTCCATCTGCCTGTTGGGTAAAGCAAAGGAGAAAAAAGGTGATTCAGACTAAAGTCAGTCAAAATATTTATTTGTTTACGGTACTATTTAGCTATCTTACATAAAGCTGTATAGACGTGGGCTGGAGAGGTAGTGCAAAGGTTAATGTGCTGGTCTAACATATGCCGGCTGCCACAACCCTGGTTCAAATTCTGGCACCACTTAAGGCTTCGTAAACACTTTAATACTGCATCAGTTTACAGGTGTAGCCCTGCACAGCGAGGCCTGTATGACCCCAAGAAGTATCATATTGGAGATCTTTTATTCATTATCCTTCCCTCCTTTACCCATTAGAACAATTCCCTTGAAAAGATAGCCTTGTTTTCTTTTGGGAGAAAACATAGGAGATTATATTAATGATTATGGCATTTTGGAATGAAAGCTTACTTAGTTTTGACCTTTAGATCTTTTAATTTGATTGTACTGTTTTCGTTTAACTATTTTTATTTTCATAAAATTACTATAAAAGTAATACAATGTGTGTAATAAGACAGCATCCACACAGTATACTATAAAATGAAAAGTATTTCTGCCAAAGCACCAAGATTTTTTTCCGCCTTGGTTATTGGGCCACATAGTGCTCAGAGCTTACTCCTGACTTTGTGCTCAGGGGTCACTCCTGGCAGGTTTCAGGGGACCGTAATGGGTGTTAAGAATAGAATCTGGGTCAGCTGTGTGCAAGGCAAGCGCCTTACCCTTGTCCTGTCTCTCTGGCCCCCACAAAACTAGCAAACTTAAAACAGGCTGCAGATTCCCTTTCTGCAGATCAAGCCCTGGAAAATGGAATAAGAGGTAACTGAACTTTTTGGAGCTCAACATGAGAGACCACAAATGTAAACCTCGCTCTGATCCCTGTCACTGCATAAGCACTACATGAGAAAGCGGGCAGTCTTCTCTCTGAATTGTCTTGAGTTGATTCTTTTTCTTGGGTATAGAAACTAGCATCAGTGGCTCACACCCAGGGCCAGAATTCAAAGAGCAGCATTATGGTAGCCCTGCTGAAAGTAAGAGTAGATGCAACTAGATGTGGACTGGCTATCCAGTTTCAGTTACTCTTTTCTTTTTCCCTCCAGGGATGCTGCTTTCTACTTCCCTTAAAGGGCTGAAAGGTATAAAACCCTGGTGGTTGGGAGGCGGGAAGGGTAGTAAATGGAAGTTATTAACTGGTTCTTCTTGCCAAGGCGTCACTGTCCCCTGACTCGCCTCTGTTTCCCTTAAAACCACTAGTGCTTGTTCTAGACAGGACCTGCTCTTGGGTACCCCCAATATATCTACCCCAAAAAGTAGCTGGTACCCTGGAAAAAAAAACAAGCGTCATCAGTATAGTTAAAGATGTAAGGGAACATGTTAGGAATGTGAAGATCATAACACTCAAATAGAAATAGAAGGAGAAATATGCTTAAACTGAAATTGTAACACACACTGTAAATAGAATGAGTGAATTCATTACCTGAAAAATTAAAATGAATACTTTTCCAATAAGAAACAGAAAAGGAAAAATATGCAAGAGAAAGAATAAGAAAGAATACACACAAGGAAAACTCAAGGATGAGAATAGCATAAACGCCAAGTTTCTTTCTTTTTTTATTTAGCTTTTTTGTTTTGGGGCCACACCCTTTGACATTCAGGGACCTCAGCTGTGCTTGACAGCTACTCTTGGGTCTGCGCACACAGGCCACAGCTGCTGGTACTCGGGGGACCATATAGCCACAATTGGTGGTACTCAGGGAACCATTGTCACAGATACAGCCACAGGTGAGGCAAACGCCTTGACTTTTGCGCTCTGTTTCAGACCTAAATGCCATCTTCTTAGCAGGACTTCCAGAAGGGGGAGCCAGGGAAGTAAGGAAACCCCAGAAAGAAGGAAGGAGAAACTGTGGAGGTAAAGATACTCAAGAGGTGAAAGGCCTTCGATTGGTCAAGGGCCTATAGTGTCCCAAACAGAAAATAAGGGGAAACACAGACCAGAGAAAATAAAATTAAGAATATCAAAGACACGGGCCTGAGCGAAGGTACAGCAGGTAAGACTTTTGCCTTGCGCAGGGCTGGCCAGGTTCTATCCCTCACATCCCATATGGTTCCCTGAACACTGAAGGGTGATTCCTGAGTTCAGAGCCCTGAGCAGCGCTGGGTACAACCCAAAACCAAAAACAAACAAACAAAAAAGAAAATCAAAGACAGGTTTTTTTTTTTTTTTTTTTTAATTCTTAGATAGAAAGAACAGAGGACCAGCAAGAGTAAATGGAAGAAGAGAGCAAAGATTAGAAAGTGCTCAAAGAAAATGTCTCTGAGCCAAGAAATGTTTATCACCCTCCTCCCAAAAAACCCCCCAGACGTTCAGATGTGTGAGTGAAATATTCTCAGGTATATATGTCTCCAAATAAATGTTTGCCGTATAAAGACCTGGATTAGAAGCCCTTTGGGAAGCCATTCAAGTGAGAAATCTTGGAAGCGTAAGAAATTTATGGAAAGTGGTGACAAATTATCCTGAGAAAATTTACCATTGCCTGAAGAAAAATACTAGGACCAGGATTATAAGCAGTGAAAGCATGAGAAAGGGGAGGGGGCACACTACAGATCCGGGTACCTTGACGGGGCTTGAGGGGGAAAAGGTTCTACAGAAGAAAGACTTTTCAGATAGACTCAAACGCTAACCGATCTTTATTTCCTCTAAGAGTTTTCTCTTTTTCTCTTGTGTCTCATAATACTTACTTTCTCTTAGACCCATTCTTCTTTCCCCTAGATTCTTGGTTTGTTTTTGGTTCTCTGGCCCACACATGGGCGTGTGCCATGGGGTGCCCAGAGATTGAACCCAACCTCCCTCATGCACTAAAGTCCTTTAAGCTCTTTCCTTGGTTCTCTTTAGATTTCTTTTCTTCTTTTTGGAATTACTCCTCAAATAATTCCTTCCCATGCGGCCATAGATAAGTTCCTCACTTACACTGGTTCAAAGATTCCCTTTAATTTGCCCCTCATTGTTAGGCTTACTAGTTTAACTGAGAATAGAATTTTGGTTTCATTTTCGTATTCCTCATCATTTTAAAAGTATTGCTCTGTTACGTGCCAGCATTGCTGCTGATGAAAGGCCTCATATTAGTTTGCGACTTACTCCTCTGTTGGTAGAGGCCTCCGCCACCACCCCCGGAGGTTTCAGAATTGTTCTTTTATTGCTGGAGTGTTGGGGAGTTGCAGTGAATGAGAGAGAGAGAGAAAGGACATACGCTTTCCACACATCTCTGTCTACTCTTCTGTCTCAAGACAGAAGAAGCTATTTAATATTAACATTGAGTAGATTTTCCTAGAAACCAGCACATTTTTGAAATAACATCAAATCTGCTTTCTCATGCCTTTTTGTAAACAGCAGGGAAAAGTTTTTAATTTTTTAGTCTTAAAAATAAGTTATTTGGAATTGCTAATAATCAATAGTAATTATTTATTTTAACAAATAGTTTAGTATTTAAACAATCATAAATATTTTGAAATATTTCTGTGTTCCTGGCTGGATATATGTATATGTGTGTGGATAGACATATATGTATCTTTTAAAAATAAGGCATGGTCGGGGCGGAGCGATAGCCCAGCAGGTAGGGCATTTGCCTTGCACACGACCGGCCTGTGCCAACTAGAGTTCGATCCCCGGCATCTCATATGGTCCCTTGAGCACCGCCAGGAGTAATTCCTGAGTGCAGAGCCAGGAGTGACCCCTGAGCATCGCCGGGTGTGACCCAAAAAGCAAATAAAAAAAAACTAAGGCATGGTTAGTAGCCATTTTCCTGTTGTGTTTGTTTATATTAGCTAGTGTTGGTGGGAACCAGACGGAGGCCCTCAGGTACAGCACAAGTCAGAGGGAGTGTTGTCCCTTCCACAGCCTGGCTCGCTCACCTCTGATTTCACCAGGATGCCCACTGTTTCTTTCTGTTCAGGAAAGTTGTTTTGTTTTCTTTCTTCTCCATTGTTTTATCACCCCTTCTGGTATTCTTTCTGGAGAGATTCTTTTTTCTTTTTTGTTTTTTACCTCATTATCCTCTCAGGTTTCTTTCTACCATAATTTCAGTCATTTTCCTATGTTGTATTAGTTTTATCTTAAGACCACTGACTGATTTGATCACATTGTCCTTTTGTTTGTATTCTGTCATCGACTTATCAAATACCTTTTCTCCACAAATACATGTTCTCCACTCCTTTTTTTTTTTTTTTTTTTTTTTTTTTTTGCTTTTTGGGTCACACCCGGCAATGCTCAGGGGTTACTCCTGGCTCTGCACTCAGGAATTACTCCTGGCGGTGCTCGGGGACCACATGGGATGCCGGGATTTGAACCCGGGCCAGTATGGGCCAGCTGCGTGCAAAGCAAACGCCCTACCCACTGGGCTATCGCTCCGGCCCTCCACTCCTCTAAATGGAAGCTTGTTCTTTCACACATCTTGTCTTTACATGAAGGAGAATGATGGGTCACAGGTTTGAGCCCAGGGTTGAGCTCTTTCTTTGTATGTGTGGGGTCCTAGGTTTAATCCCTGACATCGCCCACAAAAATGATAATGAGTTTCCCTGTTTTTTTTCCGGGTCTATTCTTTTTATTCTTTCTGTGATTTATCTCTGCCTGTTCTTCTGTGTGCTCGTCTAGGTCTTTCTCGCTACTTGAGTGTTTTCTCATGTGCATTGTGATTCCCTTATAAGCATTAAAATTTGTGAATACAGGAAGGTCCTCTCCAGTGGTTTCTTCTGCACTGCATAGGCTGTTTTTCTCATGAGTCCCTCAAGCACTCTCTCAGTACCCTCGAAGAGCGCTTTTGTTGGTGCATTGCACGTGCTGCCCGCCATGTTTTCTTCTTGGATGCGGAGTGAAACAGTGCTGGCTTAGCAAATCAGTGTGGGTCGGAGCAGCACTGTCGCTTTCTGTCTTTGGTCATCTTCCCTGGAAGCTGGTGCTGAACATTCGGGGTTACTTAGAACTCTGCTTGTCTCCACTAGAAGCTTTGCACACAGCTTGCAGCATAGTCCTGCTTTTTGTCTTGAATACTTCCTTGGAGGTCTTCCATCTTTCATCTCCGTGAATTGGGCTCTGTCCCTTGGTCAGTCACTCTCTTCATATAAACCCAGCCGTCGTCCAAGATTCCTCAGAATTAATCTCTTGATGACAACTTTCTTTTTTCTAGTGCCTTTTTTTCTGTTTTGCTGGAATATCTTTTCTGTCAGTTTAATGAGGAGATGAGAAAGGTAATGTTTGTCTTTAGTTTGCTATCTTAAGCCGCGATCTCATGAGGAGTTTCTTTTTGTTAATAGTAAAAACCCAAGAATCTAAAATTAGCCTGCTAAATCAAAGTATAGTATTAAAATATCTTTATGAATCCATTTGTCTTATATTAATACAATATTTAGATACTCCTGAGGTAAAATAAGTTGTAGCCTGCTGGATCATACTTCTTTTATGCATTTATTTGCATTTTTATTTTCTTTAATAAGATGCATATAATCTGAGGCTAATAAAAGAGAATGCATAAAATCTCCATTTAAAATAAAAAATTGGTTTATTCCTGCTGTTTGTAAAAAGGTATGATAAAGCATATTTGGTGTATTATAAAAAAAAGGACTAGTTTCTAGGAGAAATCTAGATTACTTTTGAAGGTAGAAGTGAAGAATCTTGCTTTTATTGAAATATGTTGAATGAAATAGAGTGAAAAAAGGAACTAAGCTAAGTACAGTTTATAACTCTTCAATAAAAAAAACATTAACAGGCATTTAATGCAAGTTTGAGTAACCCCCTTATATCTAGGGACTCTCTAGAACTAAGTTTTTATTTTTAGTTGTTCAAAAAAATAAAAATAATTTTATACACATAAAGTATTATACCTAGGTTCATTTTTGTCATGCCAGCAGAATAGGTAAAAGCATTTTTAATATCCCGAAACATGTGTTTAAAACCTGAATTCCTGGGCCTAAACGATAGTATTGCTGGTAGGGCATTTGCCTTGCACACGGCCTACCTGAGTTTGAGATCCCTAGCACCCCGTATGGTTCCCTGAGCCCTGCCTGAGTGCAGAATAAGTTCTGAGCACAATTGGGTGTGGTCCAAAAAAAAACTAAATTCCCCATTCTACCTAAAAAAAAGAGCCCTCCAAATATTAACGAACTCTGATTGCTAAAAGTTCCTAGTACTTATGCCCAGATAACTATTTTCTGTATCTAAATTCGATTTTTCTTATAAGTGAATGAATGAAATACTCATAAAATAGAAAATTAAAATGTCATAATCTTTCTTCTAAGTATTTGTATCTTGGTCTGTGTCCTTCTGTGACATGCATAGATTTAATTATAATAACTTTTGTCACTAGTATATAATAAAAATTGTATTTAAGGGGCTGAAGCAATAGTACAGCAGGTAGAGCCCTTGCCTTGCATGCGACCAACCTGGGTTCAGTCCCTGATACCCCATATGGTCCTCCGGGTCCTCCAGGAGTATATCCTGACTCAGAACCAGGCACAAAGCCCAGAGGACTGCCAGATGTGGCCCCCACCAAAAAAAATCAAAGTACATTTGAAAAGATTTGTAAAATTATAGATTAATAGAAATTTTGTCTTTGAGAAATTTCTTCCTGTGAATATTTCCCCGTTTTTGTACAGAATTCTTTTATTTGTACATTGGCACCATGACTTACAGTGGTGCTTTCATCTACACATTGTCTCATCGCCACATCTGTTACTGGAGTGTTCATTTGATATTTATTTAACTTTTTGAGCATGTAGTTGTGCTCAATTTATGCTTCATTGTACAAAGGAGTTCATTAAGCCAGTGGCACTAATATATAAGTGAAGTGCATTAAAACAATAGCATTTATTCCCAAATTGCAGTGATGAGGAAAATGACATTTTCTGCAAAGTTCTGCTGAATATTTAATCACCCATTTAAAGAATTTTTTTTCAAAATAATTTTAAAATATTTTGGGCAGGTAGAGTACTGGACATTTACAACATAGTGCCTCGCACCCTGCAAAGCACGTCCTCTACCACTGAGCTGGATGCCTTGGTCCTACATGTAGTGACGTTAAAAGAGATAAAGCGCTGGAGTGATAGTACTGTGGGTCAGGTACTTCCCTTGCACACAGAACCCAGGTTCAGTGTCTCTCATCCTATGTGGAGCCCCTGTGCTGTCACATCCTGGCTCTGATGTGCAGAGCCTGAGCACCTCCTGATTGACCAAAAAGGACAAAACATTATTGGTTTGGGGAGTTTGAAGCCACTCAGGAAAACAAAATGGCGTATTATGCTCCAGAATGGATTATTTTCCCCCTCTTGCATATTAAGTAATGCATTCCCCGATCATGACCAGATCTTTTAAACAACTCTAACCTTATTAAACCTGTGTATATGTTCTGTCAGTTTTATTTTCCGCGTTGATCAAGACTGAGCATTCTCTCTTCCTGTGAGAGCTGACCCAGATCATAAATTGATTAAGGCTTTGTCAGCTCCCTCACTAAAAATGATTACATTTCATACCACTAGCTACCATTCCGTGCTGGACTCCATCTTAATAGTATTCATTTATTCTTTCAACAAGTGATTGGTTGGGTAACTTCTGACTGTTCTGTCCCAGGTACTATTTTGGGCATTGGGTCTTGAACAGTGAACCCAACAGCTTCTGCCCATGTAGACCTTCCATTATAAAGTAGTAGAACAGTGAAGAATTGCTTATTGTTTGACATAGAGTTGACGTGCATTGCATAATAGTGCTAAGGAGTAGACATCTATACAAGTAGAATAGGAAAAGAATCTCTTTTAAAGGGTAGTACTGCTCTGTTACCTAACACAAGTACCGTTATTTTCACCTTCAATTTGCAGTTCCAATGACAGGATTCACACAAAGAGCAACTATTGATCCCGAACTGAATGAAATACATGTCTTATCTGGACTGAGCAAAGACAAGGAAAAGAGAGAAGAGAATGTTCGAAATTCATTCTGGATTTATGACATTGTGAGGAATAGTTGGTAAGTAACTCTTGCCTGTCCTGTAATCCCAGATAGCATTTTTTTTTGAGACTGTTGGTTTATTCAAAGGAGAAAGACAAGGAAGGCCTGTTGGTAACTGTGATGTGATGCATTTAAATGCCTGTGTGAGGATCCAGTGAGATAATTCAAGCGGGTAAGGCATGGCCTTGCATGAAGCGACCTAGGATCTATTCTTGGCACAGTGTATGCTCCTTCAAACACTGCCAGGAGTGATCCCCAAAAAATAGTTACTATTAGGAGAGAGAATTTCCAGTGTCTATATGTACAGCTGTTGAGGCTCTTCGGGTCCCCAACAGATATTAGGGTTCAACAGGATCCCCTGGCACATTCGTTTGACCCGACAACCCTTCCACCCTCTTCTCCCCAAATGATGGACAAAGGAACAGAACCACAGGCTCCTTGCTGGTCCATAGTTCAAGTCAGGACTGAGGTTTACATTAGGAAATATGACGGATACCCAGGAGTAAATATTTCAGAGTTAATTAACTTCTACATCACAAATGCATAACCTTAACTGTTTTCCTTTGTCTATACAAAAGGCCTTTGCTCTAGCATAAGAATATGCAAAGGATATACTGGAAATAAAAAAAAAACATTTCATTTACAAAACCTGGGGCTGGCAAGTATGAGACAGAGGGCTGTGAACTGAGGGTAACCCAACATACAGTGATGTTCAGAGAAAGGATTTTACCTCTGAGTTGTTCAGTTAATGTGTGATGCCTTGATTTAGAATCAAGGGAACAGGTTTTTTTTTTTTTTTTTTTTTGCTTTTTGGGTCTACCCGGCAATGCTCAGGGGTTACTCCTGGCTCACTCAGGAGTTACTCCTGGCGGTGCTCGGGGGACCATATGGGATGCTGGGAATCGAACCCGGTCGGCACAGGCCGGCCGTGTACAAGGCAAATGCCCTACCCGCTGGGCTATCGCTCCGGCCCCAAGAGAACAGTATTTTTATCTAAGTTTTGTAACCCTGTAGAAAAAGTGACATTTGAATGTGTCCAAGGTCTTTTATAGCATCTAGTGGTTTCCTAGAATTGGGTAGGCGGCACTGTCATTTAGTGTGTTCACAGCACAGAGAGAGCACCGTGCAGATGTGGTGCTGCACATTGTTTTGCAAAACAGTGGCATAGGAAACCTATTTCTAATATCCAGGACCACTCCAGAAGTGAACATGTTCAGTAGAACAGTAGAACTTCTCACTTCCTCTATTTAGTAATGGGATTTGGCAGTAACGGAATTTATTTTCTAAATTAGATATTTATGAACGAAGTAAAAAAAACAAGAGCAGTGCTTTCTGTGTGTATGTGAATAGATAAATGAAATCACCTCTTCACCTTTTTTTATCCATCATATGAACTGTTTTGTTTCACAGCATGATAGAATGTCCTTAAGAAATCTTTTTAATGGATATTAAAGGAATATTGATCTCAATTCTAAAAAAAGATTATTTTATGAGTAATCAGGCTTTTAAATGATATGAACAGATGTACAGATTTTGTTGGTAATCAGACATGTAATTTGCATGCTACATTTGTATTAATATTTTGTGTGCTGCTAACTTTCAAGAGTAGAGTGCAATATTTAAAAGCAGTATCTTTCAGGTCTTGTGTCTATAAGAATGATCAAGCTGCGAAGGATAATCCAAGTAAAAGCCTTCAGGAGGAAGAACCGTGTCCAAGATTCGCCCATCAGCTTGTATATGATGAGTTACACAAGGTACGTTAATTGTATTGCCCCATTAACTTTTCATGACTTGCAGTCTGAATGATTCTAAATATATGTTCCTAATTATTTGTAGGCAGATTTTAAATAAAAAGTTATAGTAACAAACATACAGTTGGATATGTAACAGGCATATTCTACCTAACATTCTTTACAAAATTATTGTTTCATATCCATAATTTCTGCACTTTTCCTCTTTTGAAAATGACTAGTAGGGCTGGAGAGACAGTCCAAAAGAAGGCAAAAGCCTTGCCTGAAACTGTTGGTTGCAACCCTCGTTCAGTTTCCTGGCATCGCATATGGTCCCCTGAGCAATGCTGCATGTGGCCCTCTTACCACAATGTCCAGAGGCTACTGTTGAGCTTCATAGGTCAGATACAAACGATGGTCTATTGTTTCTACAGTATGAACATCCAGGTTATGGTGTGCATTGTTCAGTATGAGAAGGCATATGTAACTTTTTTGGTTATCTTTTCTCTCAGTCTTGTGAAAACTCCTACATTTTGAAGTTATAGATTGTTAATTGTTTAGATGATTTCTGTAACTGTTTATCTGTGTTCTTTTAAGGCCATAGATAGTTATTTAAATTCTGTATCATGAGAGGTAAAGGATACCATGAAAATAAATTAAGACTCTTTCTTTTAGGGTCTCCCAGAGTAAAGGGCAAGTGCATTTATAACTGTATGGTAAAAATAATAAAAATAATATCTCTTTTTAGATGGCATTATTGGTTATCATGTTTTCAGATTTTAGGAAATGCTTTAACACTGAGTTAAGCACAGAAGATCTCTAAACTCTAATTAATATAGTGAAACAGCTATTGCACTCTTTATACATTTCTATTTAGGCTTTAGTTGAATAATGGTATAATATTTTAAAATTTATTTTAGAAGTCATGTGGCATTTAATATGTGGCATTAGGAGCCGGGGTGGTAGTATAGCAGGTAGGACAGTTACCTTGTGCACAGCCAACCGGTTCAGTTCCCAGCATCCCATATGGTCCTCTGAGCACTGCCAAGTGTAATTCCTGAGTGCAGAGCGAGAGTAACCCCTGAGCATTGCTGGGTGTGACCCAAAAAAGAAAATAATAATAATAATAATAATAATAATAATAATAATAATAATAAAAATATGTCAAGAGTATTGACTTTTTTTTTTTGCTTTTTTGGGTCACACCTGGCAATGCTCAGGGTTACTCCTGACTCTGCACTAAGTAATTACTCCTGGCAGTACTCAGGGCACCATATGGGATGCTAGGTATCGAACCCAGGTCAGCCGCGTGCAAGGCACACACCCTACCCGCTGGACTGTTGCTCCAGCCCAAGTATTGACATTTTAGAAGCATCTAGTTACTATTCATCTATGCTTATTAAACATGGGTTCATTAAAAAATTTACTTTTTATTATAACCAATACTTGATTAGCTTGGTAATTCCTATCTTTCATTGCCCTAAGCAAACTGTTTATTACATCAGCTTCGTACTATCACTACTTTTTGTTTCATGTGCTCTGTCATCAGAGTATTTGCAGTTACATGACTCATCTTAATATAAAATGTCATCTAGAGTGACGTGAGAGACAGGCACTTGCCTTGTAGGCAGTTAGCCCCAATTTGATCCCTGGCCCCACATGGTCCCGGTTAGCAGCTAGGATGAACACCTAAGTACCACCAGTTGTGGCCTGAAACTCCTCATCCCAAAACACCAGTCACAACCCTTTTTCTTAGCATATTCTTACAGGCTTTATGATTAAGATATAGATATATAAGTACATATATGTGTGAATACATTTATACACATATATACACACTCATACGCGTATACACACACACACATACACACATACTCCTTACATAAGAAAAGCTAAGAAAAACTGTTAAATACTACTACAAAAATGAATAAATTTTACTATGATTTTGAATGCACATACATTTTTAAAAATCCAATATATTTTATTACAGGTTCATTATTTATTTGGTGGGAATCCAGGAAAATCTTGTTCTCCGAAAATGAGATTAGATGACTTCTGGTCACTGAAGTTGTGTAGGCCGTCAAAGGATTACTTGCTGCGGCATTGCAAGTACCTCATAAGAAAGCACAGGTAAACAAATGCCACTGTGAACTTCCATTGGATGTTATCTGATGTTGGTATTATCTAAGCCTTGAGAATCTTTTTTTTTTTTTTTTTTTTTTTTGGCAATTACTTCAGCAAATGATTACAAAGATGAATGATTACTTTGAAAATTCAGAAACACTGGAGTATAATTACTGTGAAGGCTGTGACTTTTGTCAGTTCCCTCTTATTTCCCCTTATTTTCACTTTACTCTTTCAAGGAAACTGCAAAGTGAAAATGCATATCAGTGCTAAAAATTTCCAAATATAGAACAAGGAAGTGTCATACATTATAGATGCTCTATAAGTATTTCATTGTAGACTCTGTGTCAGTGGAGAAAATAAACAATCTTTCCTCCAAGTTTTCATTCTTAGGATCATAAGCAGGAAACTGCAAAGTGAAAATGCATATCAGTGCTAAAAATTTCCAAATATAGAACAAGGAAGTGTCATACATTATAGATGCTCTATAAGTATTTCATTGTAGACTCTGTGTCAGTGGAGAAAATAAACAATCTTTCCTCCAAGTTTTCATTCTTAGGATCATAAGCAAAAAAATAAAAAGGAACAGTGAGTAACATGAAAACCAAAGCTATAGCAGGTTAAGCTTGTCTTTGTACACATTAGGGCTGTGATTTTTTAAATAGGACTATTACGGTAGGGCCTCACTGCAGAGACAGCGTTGACTGTAGGTCTCATGAGCTTGAGGGAGTGAGTGCTGCATATCTATGAGTAGAGAGTGTTCGGGTAGGTTATAGACAACATTCAGGCTCAAATTGACCTTGGTTATTTGAGAGGAATGAAACAGGGACTGTAGAATTAATGAAGTGATTCTGATACGGTTTTTGACTCTTTTTGCCTTTTTTATTTTCCGTTTTTGCTTTTTGGGTCACACCCGGCAATGCTGAGGGCTCACTCCCTGGCTCTGCACTCAGGAATTACTCCTGCAGTGCTTGGGGACCATATGGGATGCCGGGGATCGAACCCAGGTTGGCCGTGTGCAAGGCAAACACCCTACCTCCTGTGCTCTCACTCCGGCCCCCTGAAAGGGAAACATTGAATGATTTCAGGTAGAGGAATGACAGTCTCAGACTTTCCTCTTTGTTTTTTTTTTTTTTTTGCTTTTTTTGGGTCACACCCGGCAATGCTCAGGGGTTTCTCCTGGCTCTTCACTCAGGAATTACTCCTGGCGGGGTGGGGGGCCATATGGGATGCCAGGGATCAAACCTGGGCGGCATGGGCCGGCCGCGCAGGAAAGCAAACACCCTACCCGCTGGGCTATCGCCCCGGCCCTCAGACTTTCCTCTTAATAAAAACCTATTCTTTCTGGATTTTCTTCCAGAAGACTAGGCAATGGGTTTTAATTATTTCCTCCTGTGTTGGGAAAGATGGGTTCAGTTTGGTGCACTTTAGGTTTGGGGAGCATCTGTGAGTATGTAGAAACTGGATACATAGACAGATAGCAAGCAGAAGATTCTTGGTAAACTTTGAGAGTTTTACCAACAGAATTTCTGCATGGATTTGATGTGGGTATGAGAACAGCAGTGAAGGACAACGTCTAGGGCCTCTTGAGAACTTGTCTCCTCCTAGTTCAAGCTGACACTGAGAGGTGGACCCTTGCCTCTGGCAGGCCTTTCACTGCCAAGTGCGGGTAAATTCTAACAGGAGGTTAAAGGGCTCATGACATTGAAGATAGAGTGTGAAGTTGATTTCTGTAAATGAGAAGGAACAGTATAAGGCAGAGAATTACCGTATAAATTAAAATTTCATGTTAAATTAGGTATTTCATTACGTAGAAGCATACCTTATGTTGTTGACTGGTTTGTTTTGACAGCTTTTGTATAACAATTCTATTTCATTAAGATTTGAAGGGAGATAAGTCTGTTGTCTATCACAGAATTGTTCTTAAAGGTTGTTTAATAGATAAAGTACCACTTATTTAATACTATAGCATTCCCTATTTCCAAACTTTCTGATAATTTGGGAGTAGAGGGGGCAAAAGGCAAAATAAACAAAATTAATTTCTGTTTTATAGGCAGAATTGTTAATAGAAATGAAAGTCTAGACTGCAGGCACAGGTCCAGTGACACATTTTTGCAGGCCAAAAAAAAAAGTTTAGGAAAGGGAAGAAAAAGTCATAATTTCTAGAAAACAGATCTCTTTACTGGGTTTGTCTAGGATTACTGGTTGGTTAGGTATTTCAGGATGCAAAGAATAAAAGCATACTTTAGCTTCCTCATCTAAAGAATGTTTGTTAGGTAACATTTAGAAAAGTGAGGTGCTTCCTCAGTGTTTAAACTGTGAGGACAAAGAGAATTGTCTCTAGTCATTGAAAGTATTTGTTTCAGTTTTTCTTTTTGGGTCACACCCGGTGATGCTCAGGGGTTACTCCTGACTCTTCACTCAGGAATTATTCCTGGTGGTGCTCAGGGGATCATACGGGATGCCGGGATCAGACCCGGGTTAACTGTGTGCAAGGCAAATGCCCTTTCTGCTATACTATCGCTCTGGCCCCTAGTTTGTATATTTTTCCTTGTAACTGATCCTCTTTTTTTTTTTTTTTTTGCTTTTTGTGGGTCATACCCGGCGATGCTCAGGTGTTTCTCCTGGCTTTGCACTCAGGGTTACTCCTGGCTCTGCACTCAGGAATTACTTCTGGCGGTGCTGGGGGACCATATGGGATGCCGGGGATCGAACCCAGGCCAGCATGGGCCAGCTGCGTGCAAGGCAAACTCCCTACCCGCTGGATTATCACTCCGGCCCTGTAACTGATCCTCTTTCTGCTGAGAGAAAGATGGAGAGGGAAATGGGAGAGCGAGAAGAAACAATAGTGTATCCTATGTTCATGAAGAGATTGAATTGATAAGACTTATTTCATGAAGATGTTTCAAGTCTCAATTCAAGGAATAATTCTATGCTTTACATGAACTTTCCTCTAGCATAGACATCTGTCTTTAAAAAGAGTCAGTTCATACGCAACTGTCAGTCAACACAACAGGCAAAGTACAAACTCCAGAAGCCAGCTAGTAAGTCTGACCTCATCAAAATAAGAACCTGGATGGGAGAGACAGTACAAGATGTAAGGCCTTACATGTGGCCGACCCCAGTTCAATCCCTGGTACCATTAAGACTGATCCCTAAGTTCAGAGCCAGGGGTAAAACCTGAGCATGACTTGGTGTGGCACCAAACTCACCCCTGAAAGATAAAACTATACATGGACCACATGTTTTCCTGAACACCACCAGGGGCAGCGCCCAAGCACAGGTGCTACAGCTGAGTGTGTCTCTACCCCTTGTCCCCCATAATAAACTATCACGATCACGATCACGATCTTCCCGTTAATCATCTATTTGCTAGAGCGGGCACCAGTAATATCTCCATATGTCCTGTCTCATGCCAGTAGAGCAAAGGGCATCGGCTTGCTACAGGAACATAAAGAGCCTCAAACCATTATATTAGGTCATGGGAATGACCTAATATAATTGTTACTGGCATTTGGCATGTCAAATACAACACGAGCAGCTTGCTAGGCTTGCCGTGTGGAAGGCATATTATTTAAACACCTCCAAATAAAGCATTTATTGATGAACCGCGCGCCGCATAGCGGCTGCCGCGAGCCGGGCTGTAATAGTCTGGTCGGCTGGGTGGAGTTCTGAAGAGAGGGAAGTCCGGATGTGGAAAATGGCGGCACCCATGGAGTGGGTGGGGGGGGGTCGTCTGGCTGGTTGTGAGGTTCTGCAGGGGTGGTGGGCCAAGGCTAGAACCCACCATGCCTCCCGACTGCCTCATGAGCGGCTGGGCACAGGGAGAGCAAGGAATCGCTCTGCCCCATGTCTGAGTCTCTGGACCAGCATACCTGGGCTGGATTGTGGATTTTCCACATCCGGACTTCCCTCTCTTCAGAACTCCACCCAGCCGACCAGCCCATCACAGCCCGGATCATCGACACCCACCCTGCAGCAATTTCTTCCTCAATCCAGCCCAGGTAATAAACTATAAGTAAGTAAAATCATTCCTGTTTCTGAAATGTCTGTTAAGTACCTTAGGTGGACACTACATTACACAGATGTAGCTAGTTATTTCCATTTCATCTCGACCTGGTTTTTGTTTTTATAGGAAGCAAACCCAGTCATGCCGGAGGAGCGGCGCCAGTCCTGGAAGTCGTCCTCAGGGCCTGAACATGCTGGCCCTATCCTCTCCCGCTAGAGCCACATCTGCCCCCTCTCCCCCAACACACACACACACACACACACACACACACACACGTTCTCTATGGGATAGACCAGGTTCTTTGGCAGCTCTATTTTGTAATTAATTCACCAGCGTGCTGACTGTTCTGCGGCTGATTTGACCCTGCTCATTGTTAGGAAGTGTTCGTGTACAGGCTGCAGCTCCGCATTGGCCTGGCGTTTGTTTCTGCAGCAGCTACCAGCTGCATCGCCCGCTTGCCCAATCTTTGCTCTCGTTCTCATATGCAGTTTTTTTCCCCAGTATCCACAGTAACTCTCCAGACACAGAAAATTCTCCATATAAAAGATATTCCTGATCGCTTATCATAATTTTTAGACAACTGTTGTACCTGCTTGTGTTTTCTAGGTTTGAAGAAAAGGCCCAAATGGATCCTCTTAGTGCTCTGAAGTATTTACAAAATGACCTTTATATAACTGTGGATCATTCAGACCCAGAAGAGACAAAAGAGGTAAATGTGGTAATGAACTTTAGAAATTGAACCTTTTTTTTAGTCTGATTCTATTTTGCTGATTTTACCCTTGCATTTAAAGGCGATGAAGACAATATGATGGCACTAATAATCTGTATGCCGGAGTAGCATAGAGCAGGCGGAATAAAAATTGAGTAGGCATGTTTCATAAAAATGCTACTACAGGATTCAGGTCACACAGAAAACCCATTCATACATAAAAGGATTCCCAGATAGTATAGTAAAAAATGTTAACTGTGGGGCTGGAGAGATAGTACAGGGGGAATTGCTTTGCATGCAGCTCACCCCAAGTTCAAACCCTGACACCCCATCTGGTCCCCTTAACTCCGTCGAGAATGATCCCTGAGCATACAGCCAGCTGTAGCACCCTAAACCGAGCAAACAGAAAACTGATACATTAGTTTTGTGTATTGAGAAGGAAATCAAACTTTTTACTGGCTCCATAGTTCCATATTGCTTTTTCTTAAGTTTACATAATGTTTCAATATCAACTTTGCTTTTTAGTATTCCAGAATCCCTTAAGAGAAGAAAGGGAGAGGGGCTGGAACAATTAGTATAGCAGGTAGGGCACTTGCCTTGCACACAGCCAATCCAGTTTTGAGCCCAGTACCCCGCATGGTTCGCCCAAGCACTGCTGGGAGAGAGAGAGAGGTCTATACCATATGTGTGTGTGTCTATGTGTAGTTTAACTACAGCCTTCTTAGCTTCATTCACATCAGTCCTTCTACTTGAGAAATTAACAGATCATGTCTTTTGTATTTTTTGGTACATAGCATGGAATGGGAGAACCTCTTTCTGAAGATAATATTTTAGCATTGATTTCTTTATCCACAGTGTTTGAATACATCTGCAGTGAGTTTCATGGTCTTCTGGGCTTCCTGCTGCCTTCTGAGCACCCGCTTTTCCCTGTGCCCCTCACGCAGCAGTGGAACTGTAATCTGTATTAGCTCTGCTCAAGGAACTGGTGTTGGCATGCTGTTCTGTCCCTTTCCTCCATTTCCCTTCTAGCTGTTGCTTTGCTTCAGTTTTCTTTCTCTTTTCCTTTTTTTTTTTTAATGTAGGTCTGGAGGGTTGTGGAGTAGGGTTTTTCACCATACCCCAAAGTAAAGTAAAACTTGGGTTTTACTCCTGACTCTGGACTTAGGGATCAGTCCTGATGGGGTTCAGGGAAACATGTGGAATGCCAGGGATTCAGCCCAGGTCAGTCACATGCTGGGCTAGTGCCTGACCTGCTGTGCTGTCTATCTGCCCTGCCTTACTTCAGTTTATAAAAGCAACGTCAAGTAGTACCTTTACTCCATTAAGCACTGACAGAGATTTAATGTTGAATCACTTTTCGGGTCAGATTCTTCATACTTTTGAGAGTGGAGGCTGCATGTCCTTGGCATTGAAACCTGGGACTCACCCTTTTATAGTTACCTACTGTGAAAATAAGGCCTGTTTCACATTATTAGTGTGGGGTGCAGCCCTTCTTTAGCAGAACACACTTTAGAACCCCACTGATGAAGTGAGACACATAATTATTTAGTGAATAATTCTTCCCTTCATTCTTTAGTCAGATCATGTTACTATTCATGTTACTATTTGAAGTAGAGATTTGCCAAATAGAGATTTGCCAAATAGTAGAATGTTGCAGGACTCACCTAAAAGCCTCTGCATCTGCCCTGGATTGCCTCCTGCAGGTCACTTCGTAGATAGGGGGGTAGTCTAAATGTGGCAGTTTATCTGACCATGTATTCTGTACTGGCTGGTATAGATATTCTCTCATGCTACCACAATCATCATGGGACTAGCTAGATCTTACCAGCATATTTGCCTGGCCACGTTGAATCTCTAAGTAATTAGACCAGAGAGAAATGCTGTTTGCCTCCAAGCAAGCAAGCATGGCTCCCTGATAACTCAAAGACAACTAAAATACAAAACTACCGTGAAGTAGATGAGACTCTTGTGAAGGCTTGGAGAAATATTTAACTGGCATTAGTATTAGTCTTTGGTACAGAGACAAGCCATCTCAGAAACCCCCTTCTCTACCCTATAAAGGCATTTCCAGGCAGTTCTTGGCTCAAAACATTAGCATATAATAGGGCCTAGGTGAGGTGCTGGAAGAAATTACCTAAGGGCATTTGACCCTTCCTGCTTCCCATAATAGTGGGAGGTCTGAGTTGCAGGGGTATAATATCAGCTCTCTCTCTCTCTCTCTCTCTCTCTCTCTCTCTCTCTCTCTCTCTCTCTCTCTCTCTCTCTCTCTCTCTCTCTCTCTCTCTCTCTCTCTCTCTCTCTCTCTCTCTCTCTCTCTCTCTCTCTCTCTCTCTCTCTCTCTCTCTCTCTCTCTCTCTCTCTCTCTCTCTCTCTCTCTCTCTCTCTCTCTCTCTCTCTCTCTCTCTGCTCTCTGCTCTCTGCTCTCTTTTGGGGCTTGCACTCTTCTTAGGAGTCTTATCTTTGTCTCCTTTTTACAGGGCCTTAACACGTGGTGGCCGCCATCTTGGCCTACACGTGGCTGGGGTTCTAGTTGGGAATCCTAAGCACAGGGTTTTTCCTATTGCTGATTTGTATGCCTGAACCTGTGATAAGTAAAGCACTTTAAAACCTGCTTCCCATTCCTGAGTTTTCATCCATTCCCCGCCGGCCGGAGGTAGAAGGAAACTTCGCTTCCCGGCACTGTCTGGGACCCGGTGGTGTTTCCGACAGAATATGTTAGGTTTAATCTGTATGGTTTATAACTGAGCGTAGTTGTGAAGAAGCCATTAATGATCATTTGTTAGACCCTGCTTTTGAGACTTACAAATATATTTCCTTATCTTTTTCATCATATTAATATCTAAAATTACTATATTTCAGAAACACATGCTTTTCTCTTTTTTTTTTAAATCCAACAAAATACTGCAAAGTAAATAAGTTCAGCTGTATGAGCTGTAAGTAGGCCAAAGAAAACAGACAGTTTGTTCTTAAAAGCTAAGCTAATGGGAAAAACCAGGACAAAGAGATATCTCAAGAACAAATAGAGCCATTTAAAAATTTGGGGTGCAGGTTTTTCTTTTCCTGCTTTCCTAAATGGTATCAAGTTATGATTTAGTATGCCACAAGCTTCTGTTCCATTTCTGAAAATGCTCTGTCTGTCAAGAGTTACTCAGTCCTAATTAAGATACGATGTTGTACATGTATTTGTTGGCTTCAGAATTGCCTGAGAAACTTTTTTCAAAACAATATTCTGTTTTCAGTAGGAAACTGAAAATACATCTGACCTTGAGAATTACAAAATAGTATCTGAGAGTACTTTGTTTGTTTTAAAGATGGGTGAGTCTGGGCCAGAGTGCATTTGCCTTGCACATGGCTGGCCCAGGTTCGATCCTCAGCATCCCATATGGTCCCCCAGCCTGCCAGGAGTAATTCCTGCACACAGAGCCAAGAGTAAGTCCTGAGTACCAATGGGTGTGGCATCAGTGTTTTTTAAAAAATAAATGTGTGAATAGATTTTGTTGTGGGGGAGTGGATTTTGGTGGCAGTACCTGCAGTATTTATTATTAAGGCCTTCATTTTACTTGTTAAAAGAATATTTTCTTTGTGGGGCTAGAGAAATAGTACTACAGGCCACACACTTGCCTTGAATGCAGCTAACCTAGGTTCAACCACTGGGTACCCCTTGTGATCCCTGAGTGCAGAGCCCAGAGTGAGCCCTGAGCACAGATGGGTGTGGCTCAAATTCCCAACAATCCCTACCAAGTATCTTACTTATTAATGAAATCCTTACTGCTATGTGCATTTTCTGTAGTAGATTTTGTTTCTTACGCCTGTAAATGTTTTCATTAGATTAAATATATAAATATATAAACTGAAAGTGGTTTTAGATTTTTCTTTTTTTTTCTTGGGAGTGGAAAGATGGTTATAATCATTGGGGATCAGCTGAGGTTCAGTAATGGTGCCTTTTATCAAAGAAATGACTGGTTACCCAATTATGTACCAAGTAATATTTCTTTTCCTGTCCTATTCTTCAAAACATATTCTAAATTGGTCAGGATCATCTGCTATGGCTTATGAAGATCGATCGTTTTTTCTCAGAAAATGCCTAAGGAAGGGATGACTAAATATATCCCACCATTTACCTAGTGAGAAAAAAAACAAGTTTTCAGGAAGTATTGCATATTTTGTATTAAATATATTTTTTCTGCTCTTCCACAGTACTGTTGTCATTCCCTTAACAGATGTGTATTGCATCCTTCCAATAGGCTAGTCAGTCTTCTAAGCACAAAAGATACATCACTGACCCAAACAGGATTCCCACCACCTAGGGCGAGGTGACAAACAGTAAAATAACAAATAAGCACAGTATATTGTGCTTGCGGGGTGTGACCCAAAAGAAAACAAACCAAAAGACTTGACTTTTGCACAGTATCGCTTGGTACTGTGTAGACCTCAGAGCGAGGAGATGGCTTAGCAGCACAACCCATGCCTTGTTTTGGCTGAAAAGTGGAGAGAGGAAAGAGGAGGGAGGGAGGGGGGGGGAGGAGGGAGGGAGGGAAGAGAAAGAAAAGGATGGGCAAGGACGGAGGGAGGGAAGAGAAGGGAAGGGGAAAGGGAAAGAAAGAAAGACTAGACCAGGCCAGCACATATCAGTTCCTCTTAGTTAATCTTACTAAAATTATTTTTAATTCTCCCCATCCTTCTACATAGAAACACACAAGAAATATTCTAAGTTTAGTTTCAGACTATCACAGTAAAGCACATATCGCAATAAAACTGGTTTAATGGTTCCCTAGTACATACAAATGTTATATTTAATTGTGTAGTATTATAGCTTTAATTGCAAGCATGTGTTTCTTTAAAATTTTTGTTGTTTTTAAAAATAAGCAAAAATCTATGTACTTCAATTTAAAAAACAAAAAGAGTTGGGAAGGTAGGACAGAAGGCTGGAGTGTTTTCCTTGCAGAGACCCTGGGTTTGCTGCCCTGCATCTCCTAAGCATGGCTGGGAGCATCAGACTGGGTACACCCAGTCTCTCAACCCCCATGGGAGGTGGACTAAAAACAATAAACTGAGTTTGCTTATCACATGTATGGACTGAAGCCTGTTCTTCCCATATTGGTAGCACAGTGGGAGAGTATATGCCTCACATGTGCGAATTCCAGGGCTTGATCCCGGCACCGCCAGAAATAAATAAAGGAAAGATAATAGACACAACACAGGCTACATAATATTTGCAGCCAATCTCTCTATCTCTCTCACAGCAAAGGACTAATAACCAGAGCTTGCGAAAGGGGATTTCATGCACTTTCAACTTTTCCTGTAGTCTCTCTTTTCGGGTGATTTGTAGAGTAATTTCTGACCTTGAAAAGATTATTAAGGGTTTATATAACAATATAATTATGCATGATTGCAGAATCTCCATGTAAGACATAATTTAGAAGGGGCCTATACATAATGATCATGCCTTTTTTTTCCCTGCATTTGATTTACTTGGCCAAGATACCAGACATTTTAGAATGTTTTTTGTTTTGTTTTGCTTTTTGTTTTTTTTTGCTTTTTGGGTCACACCCGGCAATGCTCAGGGGTTACTCCTTGGCTCTTCTCTCAGGAATTACTCCTGGCGGTGCTCGGGAACCATATGGGATGCTGGGGATCAAACCCAGGTCAGGTGCATGCAAGGCAAACACCCTACCCACTGTGCTATTGCTCGGCCCTAGAATATGTATTTTTATAGTGAGAATGCATATAAACTAAAAGTTCAGTAACTGTGTCCAGTGCACCAGTCTTATCTAGATATAAGATTCCCAGATGACTCATTTTCAGACTGGAGAGCCAGTTCAGTAGGCAGGGCACTTGCCTTGCACATAGTGACCTGGGTTTGATCCCCAGCACTATATGTGTTTCTCTGAGCACAAGTCTGAGCCATGAGCACTCTCAGGTATATTCATTAAAAGAGTAGTCTTTTTATTTCAGTTGACCTGTTGTTCTTATATATATATATATATATATATATATATATATGTATATATATATATACCTTCATAATTAAAAAATAATTCCAATACTTTGTCTAATATTTTGAATAGCAATAACAGTCCAAAAAGGAAAAATTAGCATATTCTTTCATTTAAGTGTGATGTTCTAATTTTCAGTATTTGTAACTATGTAAGATTTGCTGAGTGGCATGCAGTGTCTAGTAAATTACCAAAAATGTGCAGTTTGTTTTTCTCCAGTGAACTTAAGCAGCAGATTTGATTCTTTGTTGTTGTTGTTTTTTTTTTTTTTACAGTTTCAGCTCTTGGCTTCAGCTCTATTCAAATCGGGTTCAGACTTTACTGCTCTAGGTGAGTATTTTGATGTAACTTCTCCATCCAAATACCCTGGCATTTTGCTTTCTTTTAAATGAAGCATTAGATGAGAAGTTCATCTAAATAAATGAATCAAGTGTCAAAATAGCATGCAGAATTCCTGCAAAACTGTAGGTAATACACCAAGCATTAATCACTAACAGATGAATCATGCAGTTCATGTGGTTGCTGAGGTATGCAAGTAGAGAGCTATGAAACACAATCCAAATTAAATTGTATAGCATTGTTTTAGAATGCAGGCTATATTGCTGTGATGCTGTGAAATATCATTTGTTACTGGAATTTTTATTTTCTCTTTTTTTCATGAAGTTGTGTGATGTTGCAAGAATGATGATGAAGTAGGCAACAAACAAAAAAGTGCTTTGGAAACACAAAATAGGAATTTTTTTTTTATCTTCAATCATAATTGTTTGAGATAAGTTCTGGTTGAAACCAGAATTTATCTGGCGTTTCTCAGACACCCCTTGGTGTCTGAGAAATCAGCCTTTATTTAGGACTCTAGTTTGCAGTTTTCAATTATTAAAGTAATTCAACGAGTAGAGTGTCTGCAGAAGTTCCAGAACCCAGGGCTTTCGTTTGGTGATTCTTTAAGGATCTTGACATAAAACTTCATTGTAGCCTCAGTTTTTCAACAAGACAATAGACCAGCAAACTGTGGTCATCTTCGGCTTTCCTCGTGCTTATAGAAAGCCACAGTGAATGCATGTTAATCTTATTGATGCTTGTGCTCTTAATATTTGTTTGAGAAGTTCAAGGTATAGTATTTGTCTGAAAGAAAAGTATCCATATCACACTGAAAAGATGCATTTTTTTTCAGTGTATGTATATTTTTTAATTTTTTATTATACCACTATAAGATATACAATTACAAAAATGTTCATAATTGGTCTAGGTCATACATTGTTCCAGCACCCATCCCTTCACCAGTGCCCCATTCCCACCACCAATGTCCCCACATTCCCTCTCTCCCAGCTCCAGAGCAGGCATTTTTATCTACCCTCCCTTTCTCTTTCTGTCTCTCTCTCTGTCTCTCTGTCTCTCTCACTCTCTCTCTCTCTCAGTGTATGTATTCTGGGTCTATTTATCTTGGGGATAAAATGTCCATTCTGGATATGTGTTTAATTTTTTCATTGTGTGTCATTTTCCTAATTAATGTTAAGCCATACCTCAAATAAAAAAAAAGAGCATTCATAATTTCAGTGTTCTCTTATAGGATGGGAAAGAAGAGCAGTGTTGTCTTGGTTTTTCTTTTTCCATAACCATTCGTTAAGCCTTCTCTTTGATTAATGCAATTCACTCCTGAGTTTTTAATTCCAGAATATTAGGATTCCACAAGGCAAGGCTCTGTGGGCTCGTGTCAAATAGGATGATTCCCCTAGAAATTTAGATAATTATTTACGACTGTTCTGTGTACTCAGAGACTTAAAAATAATTATTTTTAGATTGTTAGAAAGTCAGATTCCCTATTAATAATCAATAATAACAAATAGAAAAGGTGGGGCCAGAGCAATAGCACAGCAGGTAGGGCATTTGCCTTGCACACGACCCACCTGTATTCAATCCCTAGCATTCCATATGGTCCCCCGAGCACTGTCAGGAGTAATTCCTGAGTGAAGAGTCAGGAATCCCTGAGCATTGCTGGGTATGACCCAAAAAGCAAAAAAAAAAAAAGTAACCAGGGCCCAGAGCAATAGTCCAATGGGGATGGCATTTGCCTTGTACATGGACAACCCAGGTTCAGTCCCCAGCATCCCATATGGTCCCTGAGCACCACCAGAAGTAACTCCTGAGTGCAAGAGCCAGGAGTAATCCCTGAGCATTACCAGGTGTGACCCAAAAAGAGAAAAATTAAATTAAAACCGAGAGAAGGAGGTGACCAGGCAGGTAGTACAGAAGTTACGGCATGTGACCTGCAAGCTTGCATTGGCACTGGCTTGATCCCTGCATGTGCTCTCCTGAGCACAAAGCCTGGAGTAGACCCTGAGCACTGTTTACGGGATGACCCTCAAACCACCAACATACTTTTTACTTAGGAAGAAGGAAGAGGGGCCAGAACCATGGTACAGCAGCTAAGGTGCTTGTCTTGCTCATGGCTGATCCAGATTTGGCCCTTGGCACCCCATATGGTCCCCGCAGCCCCAAGAGTTATCCCTGAGTACAGTTGGGTAGGGGTGTAGCCCTAAAACAAAAAAATTAAAAATTGGGGCCGGAGCGATAGCCCAGCAGTAGGGCGTTTGCCTTGCCGGGCCGGCCTGGGTTCAATCCCGGCATCCCATATGGTCCCCCAAGCCCTGCCAGGAGTAATTCCTGAGTGCAGAGCCAGGAATAGCCCCTGAGTGTTGCCGGGTGTGACCCAAAAAGCGAATAAATAAATAAATAAATAAATAAATTAATTAATTAATTAATTAAAAGGAGGGAGAAATAACTGTCTTGTGATAGGGAATCTGAGTAAAAGCACTAATTTATAATACGCGCACCTTTTGAGTTTTATCATCTGTAATAGTAATCTCTGAGATGAAATCAGGAGCCTGCCATGTTTGAATGAATATGTACCTTCTATTTTTTTTTTAGAGGTGAATATGCTTCTTTTTTTTTAATTTTTTATTATACCACCGTGAGACATACAATTACAAAGGTGTTCATAATTGGTTCTTGGTAATACAGTATTCCAGCACCCATCCCTCCACCAGTGCCCCATTTCCACCACCAATGTACCCCCACCCCCTCCCGTCCACTCCCAGGCTGCCTCAATAGCAGGTAGCCCGTTTCCTCTCTTTCTCTCTCTCTCTGTCTATATGTACCTTCTTATGTGTAGACAACACCAGCCAGCGCCATTATTTCTGCTTTATTGGTGAGCAGCACTGAAGTGTCTCTGGCTGACATATTTAGCCTTTAGAACAAGAGTTTCTTGGCAGTCACTTCAGTATGGTAGGCTGGTGTCAGCAAATATTTTTACCTTTAGCTTAACTCCTTCCTTCTGTCTCTGCTCTAGTCTTTGCCAGCTACTACATTTTATCAAGAACAGTTTGTTTTACTTGGGCTCTAAACAGATCACAGGCACACTGAGCCATACAAACACACTAGGAAACGATACGGAGGAGTGTGTCCCGCGTGACTGTCTCCTGCTTAGTCTGAGAAGAGCGGAATCCTTCAGGCGCCCACATGCCCTACAGGCTGGGGTCAGTCAGATTTCTGCGCCAAGCCCCCTGATTTGCCGCTGGCTAGCTGTGTGCTTCCCTGCTCATCATTCGTTTCTTTCTCTGTGCAGTGAGATCATGAGAGCACTTACTTCAGAGTGTTGAAAGAATTAGGTGAAATAACTCTGGGAAGCAGCACAGTGAAAATGCTTATTTATTGTTTTAATAGGTAATAACTCGGGGAGCTACTGTTCCTCCCATAAAAACGTAATCTTCTCTGGGACAGTGTGGAGTTTGGATGAGGAGCACATTCACGTTTCATGCTGCTCTTAGTAAGCAGAAACTTGATGTCTTGTTTAGAAACAAAAGTACTTTTCATAAGTTTCCATGGAGATTTGGAGTCCCTGGTTCTTGTTCTCCTTCATTTTCTAACATTATTTTACCCTGATCCCACATAGAATCGAATTAAATGGATTGTTTCATGTATGTAAGTTCAGTCAGTCTTCCACCTCACTTAAGAGATTCTTAGAAATGGTTACTTAAGTGATACCACTGTCACAGAAAGTACGTCCTCGATTAAATGATTGTATTGTGGGCGGAGTGATAGCACAGCGGGTAAGGCGTTTGCCTTGCATGTGGCTGACCCAGGTTCGATTCCCTGGCATCCCCCTGAGCACCACCAGGAGTAATTCCTGAATGCAGAGCCAGGAGTAACCCCTGAGCATTGCCAGGTGTGACACAAAATGGGGAGGGGGAATTATAGTATTGTGATCAGTGTTAGTCAGGATGGTTTGTTTTCCTTTATCAGTGTATATTGAAATGACATTGTTTGAAGACCTATATTTTCTAAATTCTCTAAGAAAGTTTTGTCCCAGCTAAACTCTGACTCTTCATGAGTATTAAATAAAGCTTTGCACCTGCAATAACACTCTGGTTAGTGTGATTCGATAGGGTGACTTTCTAGGTTTGAGCTCATTCTCTAAAACACCAACCACCAAACTGAGCTTTTCCAATTTCTGCTACCTTTGAGAAATTAGCTTTTTATTCTGTTTTTGAAAACAAAGTGAAACAGTGCTAAGAATCAATAAGCCTTTCTCCTAGCTCTGCCATTGACGTCATCAGGCTCCTCATGATGGGTTTTCTGAAACTCCACCCTGTTGTCATAGTGTTTGTTTTTATTGACTACAAATAATCCTTAAAAGAACCCTTGAACAGCTTCCCTCAGCCCCTTCCCTTCGAGTGTAGCTGGTAGGCCTGGTAGATCTTGACACACAAACGTACACAGACTATGAGATATAAAACTCTCATTTTGATTGTTTTGTTTTGGGGGTCACATCCAGCGAAGCTTAGGAGTTACTGCAGGCTCTATACTCAGGGATCACTCCTACCAGGGCTCAAGGCACCATATGGTGTGACAGGCATTGAACCAGAATCGATCACATGCAAGGCAAACACTACCTGTTGTATTATCACTCTGGCTGATACAGTAGATTCTTGTTATTTATTTACACTATTATGTTCATTGTCGCATAGACCACAGAATAAGAGATTATGGAACTGTTCCAGCAAGCCTCAGCTATGAATGTTTTCATCGATTGACTTATAACATTGTTTCTATTTTAAAAAACATTTGTGTATTTATATTTATATTTTTGCCTTGCACATGGCCGACCCAGGTTTGATCCCCGGCATCCCATGTTGTCCCCTGAGCATTGCCAGATGTGACCCAAAAAAAGGCTCACACACAAAAAAAAAAACACCTAGAGTGTTTGATCCTGCACTGAGCATTAGATTGGGGGCGGGAGAATCATTATTATTAGGACATAAATTTTAAATGTATGTGCACACACATACCTGTACACAAAAGTAAATGTTCTTGTTCTTAGGTGAAATAATCTCAAACTCATGTATTTAGAAGTAAAGATGCAGGGCCGGAGCGATAACCCAGTGGGTAGGGCATTTGCCTTGCACGGCGGCCGCTATGCCGGCCCGGGTTCAATCCCCGGCATCCCATATGGTCCCCCGAGCACCGCCAGGAGTAATTCCTGAGTGCAGAGCCAGGAGTAACCCCTGAGTGTTGCCAGGTGTGACCCAAAAGGCAAAAAAAAAGAAGTAAAAGATGCTTACTATTTATCCCCAAATAGTACAGCAAAAACAGTAGGACTGGTTACAACACACATGGACATACATGGCAAAGTGTTTGCAACTGATTAATCCAGATAACGGAATATGAGTTTTCATTGTACTATTCCTGAAATGTTCTGTGTGTTTGAAATAAATAAGTCGAGCCCAAGCATTGATTGGTGTGACTCCAAAAAGAAAAAATTGACAATAAAGAAATTTTAGAAAACTTTAAAGGGTAAAAATGGGGGTGTGTAAAATTTTAGTCTCACCGTTCAGAGATAGCCTTGTTAGTATTTTGGAATATTTCCTTCCATCTGTTTTTGTGATATGATAATGAGCTTTGTAAATTCCTTCATTCCTTTCTTTCCTCTCCCATCCTTCCTTCTTTCTCCCTCCTTCCTTCCCTGAGGGCGACTCCCACTGAGGCTCAATGAACCAGGAAGTGCCAGGGACTGAACCAGGAGCCCCAGCATTTCCAGCTGTCTCCTGGCTCCAAACTTTTTTTTTCCAATTAAAAAGAGGTTCTTTTTTTTTTCATTCCAGAAAAACTGGTATCCTTGGCAATGTTATGTTCTATTCATATTCACCACAATATTAAAAAACAGATTGCATGGAAAGCTGTATAAATTGAATGAAAATTCACTTTGAAAGTCTTTGCTTTCATGGCCTAGTTAATTCTTTGAGTTTTTGCTCTTTGGGCCACACCCAGCAGTGCTCAGGCCTTAACTCCTGGCTGTGTGCTCAGGAGTCACTCCTGACGGGCTTGGGAGACTATATGGTATGCTGGGGATTGAGTCCAGATCAGCTGCATGCAAGGCAAGTGCCTACCTGCTGTACTATTGCTCTGGCCCCTATTTAACTCTTTTTATTTCAATAGAGGCCACTCCCACACACTGCTCCACCAGGCATGGTGGGCTCTGTGCTCAGGCCCAGCACTGGCCTCTATAACTCTTTCTTGCTTGGGGGAATCACTCCTGGCGGTACCTCAGGGGACCATGTGGTGCCAGGGATTAAACCGAGCTCAGCCGTTGCAAGGCAAAAGCCTTAACCCCTGGACTGTCTCTCTCGCTTGCTGATTTTGTTCCTGATGGCCATTTCTGGAATGGAGGAAATCAAGACAAGAAAGAATGTTTCTGTACTGGAAATCAATAGCGAGGCACCTGGAAGCAGGCCCTCAGCTGACTAGAAGAAAGGCATTTTGCTAGCGGTCAAAGAGGACAGACTCTGCATCTCAGTTTGAGTGTCATCTGCTTCCTCCTGTTCCTGGGTAAAAGTCATTCCCTGCTCTTTTTTGCACTGAAGTGCACCTGGTAGAGCTCCTGGTACCCAGTGTCATGAAAATGGGCCCCACTGTGTGTCCCAGCATGTTCTTCTCTCCCTGGCATTTGTTTGCACTCAGTTCTCTGGTTGACTTTCAGTTCACAGGGCCTGAAGTGATGGAGTGTTTCATTTGTTTCATAAAATTTTTTTTAAATAATTGCCAAAGGGCTTAGTAACAGGATGTAAGGCTCTTGCCTGTCTATGGCTAACCCCAGCTCAATCCCCAGCACCCACATTATGTTCCCTGAGTACCACCAGGAATGACTCTGGAGCATAGAGCCAGGAGTAAGCCTCAGTGGGCGGAAACAAACAGAAAACAGTGAAATTTCCTCGGTGAACTAGAAAGGAAGTGCATGTAAGGAAAAGAGCCGAATCGGTGTTCGTTAATCTCACGAGGTGCTTTCACTTTGTTCCCTGTAATCTGCACAGTAACTCCGTGGCACTGATTTACAGCTGAGGAAACAGGTGCAGAAAAGCTGATTAATTCACCCTATGATCGCACCATTGTCGGGCATGGGGCGGCGGGTGGGAGCTGGTGCTTCTGTGGTTTTGGCGGCCGGTTGAGTTTTTTCTCGACAAGCTTTTCCCGTGCGTGAGTTCTCTTTGTATGTCTCCTTCCCTAGGCTTTTCGGACGTGGATCACACCTATGCCCAAAGAACTCAGCTCTTTGACACCTTAGTCAATTTCTTTCCTGACAGCATGACTCCTCCTAAAGGCAACTTGGTAGATCTCATCACTCTGTAGCGGAGTCACTGGACGGAAGTGGAGAGCAGGGCTCTGCCCGCAGCACTGCGGACTCCAGCTCTGCTGACCGGCACTCGGGCTGCAGCGAGGACTGCACCGGCGTCGTGAAGGGATCTTTATTGTCACAAGTTTCAGCCCTCCTTCATGCCCGACCTCAACCCCATTCTCCTCGTCCCATTCTTAAATTAGGCTAATAAAATGAAATTGGTTTACTTTCCATTTAAACATATACATATATTATTTTTTTTTCTTTAACTCTTAAGAAGTAATGCATATAAAAGAAAAAAAGAAATCAGGTGGGATTTCTTTTTCCCCCAACGTGGACTTTTGTTGTTAAAAATTGGGGCAAGGAGACACTGCTTCCAGACTCAGTACCACACGAATCGGGTTTTGTTGTTGGGTTTCTGGCCTTGCTTCTCGCTCTTCCCTTCCTACTTCTCTTTACCTCACATCACACAGCTGCTTGTGAGTGGTGTCATTTGTTTACCTCTTTGCTTCATTCTTAACAGTATATAATTCTGTACAACGATTGATGTATGTTAAGGTGATACATGTATCTATATGTCTGTATATGTCTCTGTTGACTAGAGTCTTGTATTATGTTAAACAGTAGGAGGAATTGGGGGGCTTAACCTTGCACTCCTTTGTCAAAGCTAACAAACAAAACCCCAGGTCAATTCAGGCCCTTAATCTGAGATTGGTATATAGTATTTCTATAATGATATATTTTATAGTGGATATTTCAATAGCTTTGAGTCACAGAAACCTTAAACCTTAAAGACAAGTACAATTCAAATTTTCAAGAGCCATTCAAAAATTTACCAGCAGGAGGCTTCTAGTAGTACGTAATATGTTTATGAATATCTTTGTAGCAATTTGGGGAGTGAAGGATTTTCCTCTGGTCCAGCATTTTCCTCTGCCCCTCCCATGGTCCTTGTGACTTTCATTTGAGAGGGTGATTTCCACAGCAATGCTTTTATTTCTGTACCTGGTGGCTCCTTTCATCTGTTTCTGTGTACTGATATTTTTAAGCGTAATAGCCCATAGTTGTTCACGGAATCCCTCTGACAGCCAATGGATTAAGCACGCCTACCATTCGTTGTTAAATGGAGAAAAAGAAAATAACTGCAAAAAAAAATTATTTTCATTGAACTAAAGAAAAGTATAGCAAATGGGCTTTTCCACTTCAATTTGTGGGGCTGGGAGGAGTGGAAGTATGTGTTGGAAGTATGTATCCATGACTTAGGTGCTGTGGAATGAAATAGAAGAAAGTACACCTGACCAGTTCTTGTATTTGCGCAGAAAGTGTACTATATATAACTGATACCCATCATTTAAAAATAATACTCATAGAATAAGCGCCCATCAGTCCAGAGGTTCTTACAAGTGAATGGCTTTAGGGGTTTGAGTGTGTCCCTTATTAGCTAGTGTCGGCCTCACCAAAGAAGGAGAAGAAACTGAGTGCACTTTCAAAAGTCTCGGTGTAGGGATGAGACTTTGAGATCTTTTGCTCTGTCTGTTATAGTTTGACTTCATGTGGGGATGGACAGAGTCTATTTTTCCTAGTTCTAGACTTGAATCTTGAATTCCATTGGCTCTCCAAGTATCCAAAGCAATCAGTAGTGGCTTGTTAAATAGTGAGGAGTCTATCTTACTGTGTGGTGGAAGGTAGCGTTTCTGATTCCAAAGTACTAGTTGAGGCAGCAGATAGCCGTTGTCTTTCCAGATGAGCAGTCAAAATCCACTTACATACTTGTACAGTTTTATAAAAATGATTTCCTTGAGTGACAGCCAAAAACAAAAATACAAGTATCACAAATATTTTAGCTCATTGAATCTCATTTTGAAGAAACAAAATGAAAGTACAGATCAGAGTTTGAAGGAAGAACTTGACTTTGATAAGTTTCTAAATTGAAAAGCTCTGCTTTGGGGTCGGAGAGACAGCTCAGAGGGCTGTCGCTCCTGTGCTTGCAAGGGCTGCAGCCGCAGTCCCCGCACATCTGGGAGCAACCCCTGAGCACCATGCCAGGAGTAGCCCTCAAGAGCCTTGTATATGGTTTTGCTTACTGTGAATCCTGTCACTTGGAAAACATTAAATAAATTCTGCTACCCTCCATCACTCTTTTTGTGGTGCTTTTTCTCTTGCCCCTTTTGTGGTCATCTTCCCCCTCCCCCTTTTTTTTTTTTGCTTTTTTGGGTCACACCGGCGATGCTCAGGGGTTACTCCTGGCTCTGTGCTCAGGCGGTGCTCGGGGACCATATGGGATGCCGGGATTGAACCCGGGCTGGCATAGGCCGGCCACATGCAAGGCAAACGCCCTACCCGCTGAGCTATCGCTCCGCCCCCTTTTTTTTAATCCATCTCTTTATTATTTCCAAATGAGCTCAGTTCTTTATAGCAATGTTTTTGTCTGTTTTTGTTGCCCTCTCTCACGACTCTCAAGTTCAGTTTCTACATGTGCTCTTCTGATTTTTCTTCTTTGTCCATTAAGGTAAAATTTTGCAACCTTCATTTGTAGAATTTATTTTTCACTGAAATGTTTCAGCAGGGTTGAACCGCAGCAAACATTTCAGTATTTCTTAAGGGAGATGAGCTGTTCTAAGGGGGCTCTTCACTAGCACCTCAGTCTGCCAGGGCGCATTTCCACAGGGCGGTCCTGACCATGACCATGGGCTGGGCTTCCTCCTGCACATGCCACAGGCACCTTGCTCCCTTCCTGATGGGCTTGTTTCTGTGCTGAGGAGCCTCTGGAATCCTGGCAGGATAGTCTCACCTGAGCATTCCCATTTGGGACTCAGGTATACATGGTTTAGGAAACCAGGTGTGTATCTTTTGCTATTAAAAGTTCCTTCTTGGGCCGGAGCGATAGCCCAGCGGGTAGGGGATTTGCCTTGCACGCCGCGGCCCATGCCGGCCTGGGTTCAATCCTCGGCATCCCATATGGTCCCCCAAGCACCACCAGGAGTAATTCCTGAGTGCAGAGCCAGGAGAAACACCTGAGCGTCACCGGGTGTGACCCAAAAAAGAAAAAAGAAAAAAAAGTTCCTTCTAGGTTAGTACATCCTGAACCTGATCAGGGCATAAGCATTAGCTAGCGAGGTGCAGTTTGTTAAATGTCATTCCCGTTTCTCTTTTCCCGAATGGAGTATACTCTCTTCAGCCAGAAGTCTACTGCCTGTTGATGATTTTCTGTGCTGCGCTTTAGGGAACTGATCTGATTTGAAAAAAAATGCATTCTTTTCCCTCATTTTGTGGAATAACAGAGACCTCATGTGGCCAGCTTGATTAATTCAAATATATGTATTACTCTCCTCCAAGTAAATGAATCCGGACTTGGGTGCCCAGCTGTGCTGGACAGGAAGGGCAGGAAGCACTGGAGGTTTAAAGAGCGTTTCTTTAGACCTGGTGGGTCCCCATTTATACTGAACTCAGCTTATTTCTAACAAGTAAAAAATTATTTTTAAAGTTAGAAAGTTAATTCACTGGTTTGTCATAAATTTGTCAGTTTCATAGGCATTGATTTGTTTAAGATTGTGAAACTGGAGGCTGGAGAGAGTTCAGCAGGTCTAGTGCTTGCCTGCATGTGGTGGACCCAGATTTCATCCCTGGCACTTTAAATGGTGCCCTGAACCCTGCCAGAAGTGGGCACTGAGTACCACTGGGTCTGCCATGCCCCTCCCAAAAAGTGGATTACTGGGTAAAATACATATATTGAATATACATATCTTATCCTTGCTGTGAATCTGTTCCTTGAAGTGCTATTTGAAGATCAGTTACCAGGATTTTATGTAATAAGATAGTTTTAAAAATTGCACCTCCAAACCCCAGTTTGAAACACTCAGTCATTACGAGAGATTAAGGATGATGCTTAATGGATCAGAAAGCACTTAGAAAAGAATATATTCCTCTTTTTCACTGTTTTATGATAATTGTGTTAAGAAGTCACCCTGTAATTATTCTTTACACAGTGGAGATTTTATTGAATAATTGTAATTCCCTTATTTTCTGAGTTAGCTTCTTAGCTGGTTGAATGAAGCAGAGCAGTAGAAAACTGTATTTCTTTTATCACATTCTGCACTTGAAACAATGTCATTCAGTTCTGTGTATTCTGCCTGTCCCTTTTCTTCATGAAAACGGTCATCACTATTGAACTGCCTCAGCCCATTGGCCAAGTATTACCAGCATTGGTCCTCAGAACCCCTGAGTACTGCTGGGAAGATCCTGTTACTTCACGCCGCATACACTGGAAAGCTCCCGTTACCACACTCCACATACACGCGGGCACACACACAAACACACATGCCCATGATCATCATTAATCTTGTTCTTTTGCAGAATTTTCCTTGATTCTAGAATGTTTGGATTTCTAGGAAAGGTATCACTTGATCACTTGACATCCCGTTATTCATCGATTTGCTCAAGCAGGCACCAGTAACATTTCCGTTTGACCATATCACGTGCCAGTGTAACCCAGTGTCATCTGGTTGCTTCAGGAATAGTAAAGGTATAGTAAGAGGGATGCTATGTCAGTCTGCAGATGAACATTTATGTAGACTAAACCTTTGGACTCTTGCTCCCAAGATTTATGTATTCCTTCTTAGTAAAATCACACTCCTTCTGAATTTTTACCGTGATCTCTACCTTCCTGTGAGTTTCTTTAATGATACGATGGTTTTTTTTTCTTTTGGGTCACACCTGGCAATGCTCAGGGGTTCCTCCTGGCTCTGCACTCAGGAATTACTCCTGGCAGTGCTCGGGGACCATATGGGATGCCGGGGATCGAACTCTGGGGCCAGCACGGCCGGCGCGTGCAAGGCAAACGCCCTACCCGCTGGGCTATCGCTCCTGCCCCAATGATACGATGTTTTGACTGTCCAAAACTTTCGGTGTTTTATTTGAAAGTAGAAATTTTCAGTTTGGGTTTTTGTTGTTGTTGTTTTTGTTTGTAGGTTATGTTTTGAGCCACACCTGGCAATCCTTAGGGGTTACTCCTGGCTTTTGCTCAAGAATTACTCCTGGCGGTGCTCGGGGGACCATATGGGATGCCGGGATCGAACCCGGTCGGCCGCGATGCAAGGCAGACACCCTACCTGCTGTGCTATTGCTCCGGCCCCAGAAATTTTCAGGTTGTTTGGAAAAGAAAAATAGGGGGCAACTAGATGTGCTGAATGATGTCATTGTTTATATTGGTGGGAGGATTTATTATTGTAGTTTCACCAAATGCTCTTTCTTCTGCTTCTCAAAAAACATGCCATCCTAGCTATTTTATTTATAACAATTTTTTAAAATATTTTATTATACCACTGTGAGATATACAATTACAAAGATGTTCATGTTTGGGTTTCGATCACAGTGATTTATAACAATTTTTAAGCCTTACTTTCCAACACATTATGAATCATGTTCCCAGTTTTTCTGAACTAATTTAACTTTATTCTTGTGTGTTGTTTTTCTGCTTTTTGGTTGGGGGGTGTTTGTGTTTTGTCCTAGACTAGCTCATTTTTCTAATGTTGCTTACAAAGTGTTGGGGAGAAAAGACTCAACTCATTCTGAGACATCATCTTTTATCATTGTATGTGATTAAAAATGGTCTATTTTTAAAGCATTAAAATAAGGTCCAGATACTGCTGTGAGGTGCTTGCCATGCTTATTTGGGGACAGTAAGTAATATGGCTATGGTAGCATTAATAGGAGAACCTGTTTTGACTTCCTGGCACTTGGAATATACACTTTATAAGTGTTTTTTCCCCTCAAAGAAACATTTGGCAAGTTCAAATGCCAAAATCTTATTCGTCATCATAACCAATGATAAAATCCTATAACATTAGATTCTGTAGCTCTGAATCTAAGGCATTATTTGAGGTTATAAGAAGTCAGATGTTCAAGTGGTGTGGAGAGATGGTATTGTAGAAAATCAATGTCACTGTCTCTCTCTGTAAAAAATACAAATCTTGAATTGGATTCTAATTCCAAACTCAACCAGCCTGATGGCTTTAATTTATGTTCACATCAGAGCTTTAACTTATGGGGGAAGATATACAGCTACACTGTAGTATCTTCAAACAGCACCTAGTTTTACTGAGAACAAAATGCTACATGGATGTATGATACCTAGAGGACGAACAAAAACGGGACAGAGAAATGTTGATTAGGAAACCATTCCAGGCTTAAGGTACCACTTAGTGAAATTATGAAATAATTTGATTTTCTTTATTCTGCTATTCAAACAATGCCATTGAAAAAGTAAAACTTTGCATGTGATGTCCTGTTTTACCTGTCAGTGACATCTTCTTTTGTTTTTGTTTTGAGATCACATCTGGCGTTGCTCAGGGCTCACTTCTGGCTCTGTGCTCAGGGAGTTGCTCCTGGCAGGGCTCAGTTGTCAGATGCCAGGGTTCAAGCCTGCGTCAGTTTCACCTAAGGCAGGTGCCACTACTATCCCTGCAATTCCAAGTCAGTACCGTTTTCACTTACATGTCCAGAGCCTCGGGAATAGAGCTAGAGAGAAGAATGAGGAATGTGGGAGAAGGAAAACAGATTTGAAGGGCCTCTATCTAAATGAAAAGGAAAGCTCTTGATTCTAGCTCTGATTATAAAAGTGCAGCGCTAGGGAAAGGATCATCAAAATATTATAGTAATTCAGTTATGCTTAATCATATTTGATAAGCAGAATTTTCATGGTTAGTAAGCAGCTATAGGAGAACTTAAGACAAAGCAGTGTTACGGGTCCTGTGGTGTTTTTGGGGGGGTGAGGAGGGACATGACTAGTGGTGCTCGGGGCTTCCTCTGGATCAGCCCTGGTGGTGCTGATGAACACCTGAGCAGATGACCGTAGGACTGAATCCAGGCTGGCCGCATGCAAGGCATCTCCTTCCCCTCTATACTGTCCTCAGCCCTTGGCTCTGGATCTGACGCTAGGTGAGCAGTCTCTCGGGTGCAGCCTGTTCTTCCTAAGGGTGCAGAGGCAAAAGCAGCACTGAGACATTTGCTCATGCAGTTGGGGCTCCTGTGGAACTCGCTTTTCATCGGATGGAAGCTCTTGCTGCTGCACTGCTCCGGCTATCTGGGGCACTAGCATTCCCAGCGGTTAGCTTGGGTGTCTGAGCTGGCTGCCACATGATACCCCCACCCCCGCGCGGGGAGGTCTTCATTCTTCAGTTTCATTTCATAGGTGATGGACGCCAAGTTAATTAGCAGGAAGGGGAGAAAACACTTGTGATCTACAGAACAGGCGTGCATGGATGATCAAGAAGTTGCTCATGTAGCCAGTTTGGAAATGTTTTTCTCTCCTTTTTAACGAATCTCAGGAAAGTCTTTGTTATAGCTGCACACCTGTCATTTGGATGGTGTTCATTTCCTAGTCCTTGACGGTGCATTATTCGCCCACATAAGAGTGATTTTTCAGGGGCCGGAGCGATAGCACAGCGGGTAGGGTGTTTGCCTTGCACGTGGCTGACCCGGGTTCAATCCCCGGCATCCCATATGGTCCCCCCAAGCACTGTCAGGAGTAATTCCTGAGTGCAGAGCCAGGAGTAACACCTGAGCATTGCCGGGTGTGACCCAAAAAGGGAAAAAAAAGGTGATCTTTCATCAGTTTAGTTTATTTCTTTGTTTTTTTTTTTTTTGGGGGGTGGGCTTTTTGGGTCATACCCGGCAATGCTCAGGAGTTACTCCTGGCTCTGCACTCAGGAATTACTCTTGGCGGTGCTTGGGGGACCATGTGGGATGCTGGGGATCGAACCCAGGTCTGCTGCATGCAAGGCAAATGCCTTCCCTGCTGTGCTATCTCTCCAGCCCCCTCATTAGTTTCTTTTTTTTTTTCTTCTTGGGTCACACTCGGCAATGTTCAGGAGTTACTCCTAAGTGCACTCAGGAATTACGCCTGGTGGTGCTCAGGGGACCATATGGGATGTCAGGGATCGAACCCGGTTGGCTGCATGCAAGGCGAACGCCCCTACCCTCTGTACTATCACTCTGGCCCCAGTGTCTATGCTTTAAAATTAATTATACATTCTTTCCCCACTCCCAATACCCCCTCCCCGTCTCTTTCTTTGACTTAGTCATGAGTTCTGGGCTTGACTCTGAAATTATATAATAATTTATCTTAGTCTTGCGGTCTCCTGCACATGTCTCAGTGTTTAAGTTAGAAAAGATCCCAGCAGGCCAAGCCCTATAGATTCCTCACCCAGGAAGGAGAGGATCTCATACCATTAAAATTTTCAGGGGAGGGCCAGAGCAATAGCCCAGCGGGTAGGGCGTTTGCCTTGCGTGGCCGGCCCATGCAGGCCCGGGTTCGATCCCCGGCATCCCATATGGTCCCCTGAGCAATGCCAGGAGTGATTCTGAGTGTAGAGCCAGGAGAAACCCCTGAGCATCGCTGGGTGTGGCCCAGAAAAGAAAAAAAAAGTTTTCAGGGACTGTTTGAGCACCTTGCCTTGAAATTGTATTTTCCCTTTTAAAACAAGGGGTGGGGTGGAGCGAATGAGGACAGAGATGTGACGCTTTCCATGTCACTGCCTGCTTTGGAAGTCCTAGTACCCTTCCACCTTTATGAAGGCTCCCCTTGATCTTCCTTACACACTTACCACCCTCGGAGAACCACAACACATGTACATAAGTTTCTCTCCCACTCCCAGTTCAACAGCAGGGCAAAGGGCTTTAAGGATAGTACAGCAGGTAAGACATTTGCTTTGCATGCAGCCATTTGATCCCCGCATCCGATATGGTCCCCAAATACCAACAGGGGTAATTCCTGAGTGCAGAGTGTAGAGGTAACCCCTAAGCATCACCAGGTGTGACTCACTTGAATCACTTGAATCCCGTTATTCATCCATTTGCTCGACCGGGCGCCAGTAACATTTCCAGGAATTTATTTTCCTGACCCGAAAAGAGCCCTTAATACGGCAACAGTAAGAAAGGTGTGACTCAATGAGCCAAAAAAAAAAAAAAAAAAAGGTTAAATATAAGGAGATGGTTTGAAAGTCCTGTACTTGGGCTTCTCCAAGAGATTTTTTTTCCCATTTCCAGAAAATCACCTTGGTAATTGGCAAGTGCTGAACATCCCCCCCCGCCCCTTTTGTGGGCGGCAGGAGGATGCAGTGTGGTGCATCCAGGGCCCTCCTACAAGGACCTGCCTTGTCCCAGCAAGCCCAGCCCAGCCCATGGGACTTCCCTTCTTCAGCCTTTCTCCCAGCCAGCCAGAGGTGCTTGAACCCTGATGGTTTCTTGGTTTTGTGTGAAATATCTTTTGACTTGAATAAACTGGATAGATTACAATGACTTTTCCTCAGTAATCTTCAGCTCAATTTAAAATTTACACAAGTATGTCCATGACTAGACCCTTTTGTGGATATATTTGCTGGCGTTCGAGATCTCCGCCCCTTGTCCTCACTGAAATCCGTGTAGAGTTGAGGCTGTACTCAGAGGAGTACAGGGAAACTTAAATCAAGGCCTTCTTTCCTCTTTTTGGTCTCAGTAACAAACATAATTAAACCTTTCAAGGCAGCATGCTTATAAGTGTCTTGGGAAGGATGTCAGAATTGAAAAAAAAAATCTTTATCAGTTAGAAGTGTTAACGTCTCCAGAAGTAAAGGTACTTCAGATAGAGACAGACCCTCAGAATTAAGTGGACTGGAAATTAATGTAAGGAAATATAACTGTTCACCACCACCCAGTTAACTGTCTTTCCAGGTACCCGTTAGTAGACTCACTCACCAACTCTCGTCTTATTAGAACAGCTCCTGAACTGGGCACGTGGTGTCTCAGCAGCTGTTTAGATATCTTGTAGGGGATTTTCAAATAGCAGCACTTAGTTAGGAGATCACTAAGTATAAAGAAAGGGAAAACTACTGTTAACTGGTGAGACTTATTTTTCCCCTGACTTCTTGTATCAAACATGATAGAATCTAGGAAGAAGTTGGGAGAGTGTATGCCTCCGTCTGTACCAACATGTGTAGGACAAGCGCTTTTACCCATCCTTTGTAGTCTTGATATTATCCTTCCCAAGATAGACAATCTGGAAATAATTATATAATATGTATCTTTGATACATAACTGTGGCGTAAGAAATTACCTAGAAACCTGTAGGGCCTTGTTCATGTCATTGGAAATTTCATCTAAGACTCGATTGGAAATTTCAAGCCCTCGTACACCATTTTGGGCAGACGGAGACTTTTCATATATGATGAGCTTTCTGTTGTAAATGGACTTCTTTTTTTTTATATAACTACTACTAAACTCATATCCAAAAAAGGACAAAGTACTTTCCAAAGACCAAAGGAAAAGCAGAGAAAAGGGATTATTGGAAAGGGACTGGGAGCTAGTTGAAAGGGCTCAAACACACGCTTTGTGTGCTGGACCCAGGTCAATTCCCAGCACCACCTTGTCCCCAAGTACAGCGGGAGTGACCGCTGAGCACCACTGGATGTGGCGATCAGAACTGAAAATGAAAGGGGGGCAGGAGTCCATACAACAAAAAGAAGCATCTCTCTGCCCACCAGCCAAGATTCAAGGTTTTAAAGCTGTGTGTATGTGGCGCTCATTACCATGTGTGAGGGAGGGGATTGCAGCATTTATCCGGTTTCTCCTCTTCACCCCCCCTCTTCTGTGGCTGCTTGAGCCTAGGACTGTCTCCTAGCATCTGGCACGAGCTAGTTTTAAACAGAAGGGGCTTGGAGGGTCTGTTCTCTTCATCGTGTGTTCTGCTGTGTCCCCTCTTCCCCTCATGATCTTCCCTGGCTTACCTTACTTTTGCCTAATCTGTATGTACAGCTTAGGGTGTGTACTTTTACTTTGGTCCTCTTTTTTAGTGCAAGTAATTTTCTGATCCCGGGTTTGGTGACTGTGTTAATACAGCCGTGAATAAAATGAGTGACCTGTGGCACAGCTGCAGTTATGTAGAATCATGTTGTATGTAATGTACATATGGAGAAAGGATGTATTTTGTTCATTTTCTTAATAAAAAGCATATGGGCGTGACAGGATGTGTCTTGTGTTTGCCAAAATGACTCTCGAATTGCCCTCCCCTCCCCCCACCACTGCAGCCCTGCCAGGAATTGAACCCAGGGCCTCACACATAAAGCTCCAGAGCTAAGCCAGAGCCTTAGCCCTTGAAGTCAACTTTTAAAATGTTTACTTAATTTGCAGTTGCTTAGTGTGTCGTCCCCCCCCCACACACACACAAACACACACACACCAAAAAGGTGAGTTTTGGGGGCTGGAGCCATAGTACAGTAGGTCGGCCTTGCATGTGGCCGACCAGGGTTCCATCCCTGGCATCCCATATGGTCCCCACCAGGAGTAATTTCTGAGTGCTGATCCAGGAGTAACTCCTGAGCGTTGCCTTGACCCAAAAAAGTGGGGGGTGCGGGGCGGGGGGGGTGTGAGTTTTATCCTGACCTCCAGAGATGGGAAATGATACCAAAGGAACTGTGTCCTCCTAAGGGAGCCTTGAAATGAGTTTCTGGGACAGTTTTGTACTTTTTAATACTGGCAAATTGTTTCATAAAGAGTTATTATTTTCATAAAATATGAAACGTATTGACAGCCAGCTTAAAATTGTATTTGTAAATTTGGATCTGTGTTTTCCGGAGCACAGGCATATAGGTTAGGACCTAGAAGGGGAGGAAAATTGATCTGAAATAGAAAACTGGAAGAGATTGTCAGATGAGAGAAATGGAAGTGTTACAAGGTTTGGGAAAATCCTGGATTCTTTCCCTTCCCTCTGAAATGAATAGGGCTAAACCCTGCAAACAATAAACACGGAAAATGACAAATTAAAGCAGTGGATGCTGGGGCTTGATCTATGCAAGTTAGCTAAGATGCTCAGTAATAAGCTCTCTTGACTGCTCCCATCTCCTGCTCTAGTTTGTTCTGCTTTTCTCTAGGGGTGGAGTGTCACCTGGCAGTGCTCAGGGCTTACCCACTGGCCCTGTGCTCAGGCCTTGCTTCTGGTGGGAGTCAGGACACCATATGCATTGCCAAGGATCGGATCTGGGTCAGTTGCATGCAAAGCAAATGTCTTGACCCCACGCTTTCTCAATCCAACGTTCATGCTTTGTTTTTATGATACTGCATTCTCAGTGAGTTAACTGTCAACTTATTTTATTCAAAATAGGAATCAGGACCAGGATATTGCTCAGCCGTGGCTCCCAGACCTTGCATGCGAGTCCTTGGGCTCAACATTAAAAAATAAAAAAAAAAAAAAAAAGAAAACATACACACACAGACATCTGTACGTGATGTTTCTCCATGTGCAAATCATGCCGTCCGTCTTCCACCACAGGTTTCATTTGTAGCATATGCTTTGAGCTCCTGAGTAACATTTTCAAAACAGAACGTGATGTCCAGTGATAAGGAAAAAAGGAATGGGCTGTTCTTCGGTTACTCCTCCAAGAATAAACTCTATAAAGAATAGGAATGTGGTATACCGTCTCCTCTCCTGTGAAATTCTTGTCTGCCCGCAGCAAGACGGCCGTAGATAGGAGGTGCGGTGGCAGAGGCGGCAGCTGCGCCTCGGTGGGCGTGGACACGTTTCCAAGAAGACAGTCCAGCCTCCAGCAGGGACATGGCCCTCTGTGTGCCATATGGAGGCACAGACACCCAGGCTTCAGGGAAGAGGAAGAGGTTTCCCAGCACTTGCTGAGACACAACAGTGACCCAGCAGGTGACCCAGCAACTGTCCTGGGTCAGCATGGGGCCTGACCGTGAAGGAAGTAGTTTCTCTTCCCGGAGCCCCAGGTTATGGCTCCCCTCTCTGACCTCTTGGCAAGGGCAAAAGAGCAGAAACAGACTCTGTGTGTCCCTGGGAAGGTCCTGCCGTGGAGGTGCCCGTCTCCTTCCCCTGAAGCTTCTCTGTCTGCAGCACCCTCTCCTGTTGCCAAGCTCTCAGCCACAAGAAGCCAAGTCCCCCGGGTACATCCCTTCCAAAGACAGGAGCTCAGAGAGGAGCTTGTGCTCAGGGCTGTCATGTGGGCTTCCCTGGAGATCTGAGCAGAGACGGGACTCCGTAAGGGCCCCATTTAGGAGCCAGGACCCTGAGATGGGGTGCAGGAACAGGGCTTGGGGGTTCCGGGTTTATCTCAGAGCCCTTTTCCTGTGACTGCAAGCACCTAGCAGCCTCAGTTTCCCCCTTTACTCGCCATTCCTTAAGCAAACGTTGGCCGATTGTGCTCGCTAGGGTCCATTGGCTTTGTTTTTTCAAGTCAACACAGTGTCAGGGTCTTTGAAAATTCCAAGCTATCTCAGCTTATCACTCATGTAAATTATAGCCACCAGTCCCGTTCTTTATTTACAGAAGAAATACGGGACGTGGCAGGGCATTTGGGAGAGGTTGTCAGTGACAAAAAGGCAGAGCACACTAGTAACAGGGCTGGGTGGCCTCTGGGTGGCCGGCAGGAGCAGGGTGAATGACCTGTTCCGGAAGAGAACAGAGTCTCAGCCGAATTTGTGGCCGGAGATAACGCATGAGTCACTCTCCTTAGGGGCCCGCCTGTGCTCCTGGCACTTGCACCCCGTCCGTGTCCTTGGCACACCTGACGTTCACCTCAGAATACCCCGGCCCAAGGGGGGCCCACCCTTGGGTTGTCACTGCTCTGGGGGTAACAGCGGTGGAACTGCAGTGCATGCAGCCACGAGCATTTGGTGGTGGTGGCGAGAATGCTGAACATTCGGTGGCGAGGAAAGAACTCGGGGCACCGGGAAGTGCTCCAGCGTGGCCCCACGTGGTCCCAGGGAGGAGACTCACTCCTCTGCCACTAGGGCTTGGCAAACAGAAGACACTTAATCTTGAACCCAGCATCTTTCCTCCCAGGACAGTTGTCCTTTTCCATGGCAGAGATGATACTGTGAGTCCA